>JAWQFJ010011355.1:0-5000 GCA_034096865.1 Theodoxus fluviatilis
ATGGTACGAAGTTCAGAATGAATTGGAATCTAGATTATGTACATCACTTTCTCCTCTCTAAGTTTATGGAATAAAAAATATACATTGCCACACTTCTCGATTTCCGGGCTTTCGATCCGTTTAGAAGGAGACAGTACGGTCCACTTGAACCTGACCGTACATGCATATAACGTGCAATAAATTTTCCCCTAAGTTCGTCATATGCATGACAATCAAACAGAAAATGTCGTTCGTTTTCCACCAACAACAGAATGGACACATGAGATTTCTCCTATCGTTGTTACTGTAACGTTGGTTAACTCTCAGATCATTAATTCCTACCGAAAACGGATAAAGGCATCACGAAACTTTCTGATGGTAAAAAAACTAAAATATTTTTCGAGACCAAACGTATCCTTAAAAGTAGAATACACTATGTACCTTTCGCTATTTTGGTTGCAGGCGTCCCATGACTGACGGTAGCAGTCCTGTAGTCTTTGTCTCATTTGTGTTAAAAAGCGTTTCTCGTTCCCCACTCGTCCGTTCATCCAGATGTACATATATCCCAGTTTACATAAGGTATCTTTCACTATACAGGGCCATTTCTTATTGTCTGGAATATGAGAGTTAAGTAGCATCGCATATGCTTGTCTCGGTAACCTGTTTGTGGGCATTTTCGACAGTCTAAGCCAGTATTGTATAACCTTAAGGGTACTATTTATCATGATGGGGTATCTGCCTAGTTCGCCATGCATTCCGTACAAGACATGACTGTACTGTACGTACTGTTCTGATCGTATCTAAACACGTCAAGCCAAAACTTTTTACTCGCAAAGTAGTGCACCTTCTCAATTTCTCTTGCCTATGTAGGCCCCATATTTCAGAACCATGTAATAACGCGGGTTGTACCTGCGCATCGAATAATCGAAAGTACACTTTGGGGTTATTAGTATGGAGCGACCACATCGTTTTCATAATTTGGACAGCTTTTTGTTTGCCCTTAATCGCTACTTCTTCTACAGAGGAAGTTTTTGAGAGCTTGGTGGTGAAAATACAGCCAAGGTATTTGTATCTATTGACTACCTCTAGTTCCCTGTTATTCAGATGCCATCGTTCACCCTCAGCCAGATGTCCTCCTCGTCTAAAAACCATTACCTTCGTCTTATCCGTGTTTACTTGTAGACCAAGAGTATTTGATATATACACAAGAGAGTTAATCTGATTTTGTAACCCAGTTGCAGTTGAGGATAATAAGGCCACGTCATCAGCAAACAGTAATGCAAATATCTCTATCGCGCCTGGTATCATTTGTACACCGTGCTTTCCGTGCTCTCGGACATACTCTGCTACAACCTTAATGTCCATTACGAACAATGCAGTGCTCTTTTGTCCCCTGTTTAACGCCAACCGGACATGGGAAGAAGTCGGAATCTTGGTGATTCCATCGAACACAGGACTGAACGTTCGAGTACATTGCCCTAAGAACATTGGTACATTTTGTTGATAAACCTCTACTCGCCACTATGTTCCAGAGTTGAGAACGATTGACTGAATCAAAGACTTTTCTGTAGTCTACGAAAGCGACGTACAGCTTACCTATACCCTGTCCATAAACGTGTTTCATGGCTATAGAATGCAGCGTAAAGGCGCGATTGATCGTAGAATAATCTGGTCGAAAACCAGCTTGCTCTGCACAAATTTTCCTCTCGATATCCAACCAGTTACGCAAACGTTTCGTTAGGATCGACGAAAAGATCTTGCTAAAGACAGGCAATAGAGAGATGCCCCTGTAATTGTCTGGTTCGAGTTTATTGCCGTGTTTGCATATGGGGACTATAACCGACTTGGACCATTGTTTATGGTATTGAATGGTTTCGAATATGTCGTTGAGTAGCTTGTGGAGGAATGGGACACTCTTTTCACATGCTACTTTATTAATTTTATATATATATTTTTTAATAATACACATCAACAAACTATAGTTTAATACACATCAACAAACTATAGTTCAATACACATCAACAAACTATAGTTCAATACACATCAACAAACTATAGTTCAATACACATCAACAAACTATAGTTCAATACACATCAACAAACTGTAGTTCAATACACATCATCTAGAAAAAAGAAAAAAAAAGAGTTAAGCATGCCATTGGGTACAAGAATGAAGTATCAAAAAAGGAAAGTGTTGCCAATCACTCACTGAATACATGTAATGTAATTCTTAAAACAGTCTGGCAAAATTAATTTTAAAAGTTTTTTTCTTCTTTTTTTTCTTCTCAAGAATACAGAGTTTACATACATGAATATTAACATAATGGTGCGTTGGGGGGGCGGAGGCTGCATCAGGAGGAGGGATAAAGGGAGAAGGAGGGGAGTACAGGGGGAGTACGAGGGGAGGGAGGGGGGGAATGCAGAAAGAAGAGCATTTTCCCTTGATATTCTGGTTTTACAATGGAAGGAAGGGCGACCATCTTTTCAAATGTATGTGCAGTTTGTCGTTCCGAAATGCTATTTGTTTTTCAATATCTTCTGTGGCTTGTAGGACTTTTCTAAAAGTATCTATACTAATTTTGTAGTCAAGACATTTAGCATTAAATATATACTGTTTAGCACTGAATATTATAAGATTTCCAACGTCATTAGACGTAGCATTTCCAAAGAATACCGTTTTTCTATTAATATTGATCGAAAGAGTGTGACGTTGTAGATATAATTGTAAATCAGCCCAGAAGGCCTGAATCACTTCACACTCCCAAAACACGTGTTCCAGTGTTTCTGGATTGCACAAACAAAATCCACATAGAGATGATGATACTTTTCTTATTCTGAGAAGAAAGGTGTTGGTTGAGATTATACGATGCAAAAACTTAAACTGGAAATTTTTCAATCTAGTATCTATTGTGCATTTTGATGCAAGTTTATATGCATGTTCCCAGTCTATGGCCTCATCCTCAACTGATCTTTTCCATCTTTCTTGTGATCCTATGCATTTAACATTATTTTCCTTGAGAAGGATTTGATAAAAGAAGCGTGTGCATTTGCACCTCTTAGCCATTTGTTTAATTAGAGGTTCCAGCTCATTTCCTCTTTCCCTATTTGCAATAATGTCCTTCCATGCTGAGGGGATAGCATGCTTTACCCGCTGATATGTGAAACAGTCTTCCATATCAAGACTATGCCTTTCCTTGAGCTCATTAAAACTGATTATTCTATTTTCTTTTATAACGTGTTTAATTTGTAGTATTCCTTTTTTTGCCCATTTTCGACATTCGATCGGGGCATTACTTTGTTTTACATGTGAATTGTACCAGATTGACTGTTCAAGGATATTATCACTTGGATTTGTAGTCAACGCAATTTTGCTCCAGTGTTTTAACACATCAAACACAAAATTCTTATTTTTAATGTATTTCTTTAAATGGTGTTCCGTAAGCACTGAATTAAAATAGTTGTCACCCCCAATCTTTTCCAAGTAGTGCCTAAAGCTGATTTTCCATTCGCCTTTATTGTTTATCATTTATGTACCGTCTAATCCAGTTTGCTTTTATTGCAGTAAGGAAACTTTGTAGATCAACCATCTTAAGACCCCCGTTCTCTGTATTCTGAATGATTACTCTCCTCGCTATTTTGTCGGGTTTATTGCTCCATAGGAAAGAAAAAAGATCTTTATTGATTGCTTTCAAAGTCTTATCTGGTGGGTCTGGGAGGGTTGTTAGTGGGTATATAATAATTGGGAGGGCTAACATTTTTATTACTGTTATCTTTCCTAAAAGTGTTAAATGTCGTCTTTTCCATCTTTGTAATAATGATTTCATTTCTTTAATTCTGTTTTCAATGTTAGATTCAATCATTTTTGTTTCATCATTCATAAAATGTATACCCAGAGTTTTGACTCCCTCAGAGGTCCATGTAATGTTCTTTTCTAAAGGAAATTCGGTGGCGGTATTTTTCATTGACCCTATTCTGAGTATTGCACTCTTTTTATAGTTCACCTTCAGGCCTGATACTTGGCCAAAGGAATCAAACACTTTGCAAGCACCTGTAACGTCGCTTTCTGTTCCATCTAGAAATACTGTCACGTCATCAGCGTAAGCTGTAAACTTCACTACAGTGTCGAATAGTAGGAAACCTTTAATAAATTCACTTTTCCTGATCAAAATAGAAAGAACTTCAATCATGATGTTGAAAATGTATGGAGAGAGAGGGCAGCCCTGTCTTGTTCCGGAAGCTAGCTTAAAGAAACTGGATAGGTGTCCATTGTTGATTATGCAACTATTTGCATTTGAATAAAACAACTTAATCCATTGTAATAGTTTTGGTCCAAAATTGAAATATTCTAATGTTCTAAACATGTATGTGTGATCTATACTGTCGAATGCTTTCTCAAAATCTATAAACATGATTAGACCTTTCAAGGCTTTGTCATTGGCATACGAGATAACATCATGAATTAATCTAATATTTTCCCCGATATACCTTTCTCGCATGAACCCAGTTTGTGAGTGATGTATAATGGTAGGCAGCACTTTTTAAATTCTGTTTGCTATCGCTTTGGCACCAATCTTATAATCTGTATTCAGTAGCGTTATTGGTCTCCAATTACTCAATGTTGTTCTGTCTCTGTCTTTTTTAGGAATCAATGTAATGATCCCTTGGTTTTGCAGCTGTGATAATTTTCCTGTTTCAAAAGAATAATTAAGGGAATTCAACAAATGCGCTTTTACATCTGACCAAAATATTTTGTAGAACTCGATCGGGATACCATCACTCCCAGGACTTTTATTGTTTTGCATAGTTTTAACGGATTCTTGAATTTCTGCTTCCGTCAAAACTCCCTCACATAATTGTTTTTCTTCATCTGATATTTTAATGCAATCTTTAGGAAAGAAGTCACTTGGAATGGTATCTGTTGCTTTTTTCGAATATAATCTTTCGAAATACTGTTTTTCTTCCTTTAATATTTCGGTTGGGTCATTAATAATTCTATCATTTATTTTAAGTTCTGTAATAACC
>JAWQFJ010011355.1:10000-17408 GCA_034096865.1 Theodoxus fluviatilis
AGCCCCCGCCTGTTCCCCAGAAAACAAGAGATGGACACTGCCAGTAGAAGTGGCTTCAGGTCGACCAGGGTTCAACACCGTCTCCAGGTGGTTCCCATGACCTGGTGAATGACTGCACTGATGCCAAATGCATTGGACAATGCGGACACTATTAGATCTGACGTGTCATTGTTGTATTGTTTATCTGTGATGTATCTCTGTAGCGCTTCCTCTAAATTTGTGTCTTTACTGCCAAACTGTTCATAAAAAACTTGTGGCCCTGCACTTCTTTTGTTAACTTTACACAGAGGTCATTGGTAGAGAGGACTGCAATTCCTTCTGACTCCAAGCATGTCTGAAAAGCGTAAAGAAGACAATGCCCATCCCCACGCACCCTTTTCACCTCCTTGTTCTTTTCCAAAAGGTATCTGCCCATTGGATTATGAATGTCTGTTCTGTTCGTTGGTTGGGACCCTTGCTGAGTCATCTGCCAATCTGTGGTAGCCAAGCCTGTAGCTTGCATCTGTTGAAGTGGCTGTGCTGCTGGGTTTGATACCAAGTCTTCAGAAGTGCTCCCAGAAGGTTCGGTTCGCTGAGTCATCTGCCCATCTGTGGTAGCCAAGCCTGTAGCTTGCATAGATCTGTTGAAGTGGCTGAGCTGCTGGGTTTGATACCAAGTCTTCAGAAGTGCTCCCAGAAGGTTCGGAGTCCTTTGGGGCAGGCCTGTCAGTCACTGCAGATGGTTGGAACTCCACATCTTGGAATATGTCAGGATCATTTGGGCAGATGCCAGACACTCTGAACCCGTTCATGATTTTAGTGGCCATGCATTACGAATCTGCCCTGGGAGGTCATAGATAGTCATGCACTTTTGGTCGTAACACAAGTGGGGCTGGTTGTAACATGTTACAACTAGCCCCTTCTGGTGTGTTACAACTAGCCCCATCCCACTGTTGATCACTGGCCCTAACCCAGCAGCCAACACAGGAAACGAGAAGCAGATTTTGATGGTATGATAACATTGATAAAGCAACAAGCTTTCTTGAACCGTTTCTGGCAGTATTCTAAGCATTAGTGATTTAGAGATACAAGATAAGCTTTACAAATTGCAAGAAGTTACTCACCTGCCTGAATTTCGAACTCTTTGATCCCATTCACACATGCATGGATTTCATCCCGCCATTTTTTCGTGGGAAATGGCCAATGGGTAAAGGGATGCAACTGTCTCAGTCTCAGCAGAAAACTCATAAACAGTGAGGAGTAATGTACATTGTTACTTCCAACCCGTGTTACTTTTAGCCCCGCTCTCCCCTACAATTAGTTTCAGATGGACTTTTCTTTGGTATTGAAGTGACTATCATAATCAGAAGAAAAGGAAGAGATTGCTGCACTGTTCTGTCTACAGCAACCCTCTTGTAGAAGCAAAGTATATATAACATTCTACTTAAGAATGGCAGTTATACAGGTGGCAGTTTACATTCTCCGTATGTTCTCACGACCTCATACCTGATGACAACATGCCTATCTGCAAACAAGTTTAGAGGCAAACAAAGCTGGCATTTACCTGAACAGCGTTCGGGCGGATGGACGTCTGTGTTCCACGATAATCCAGTAAACACAGGAACACACACACCTGCACACGGCTGTATTCAAGATGCAAGCGCTTGGTTCAAGTTTGTCTGGCAAGTTATGTTGGAGAGGATCTTCCCGTTGTTGCCCTGCACGCACACTCGACCGTCTATTGTCCACACCTTGCTAACCTTGCCGCTCGCTCGCAGGTCTCTCACAAATCGCAGGCGTGTCGCGGTGAGATCTTCTGAGACTGACACTTCTGGTCTGGTTTTCCTCAAGTTCCTCTTGGCTCTCATGATGACCACCTTGTCCGTTCGTCTCACCACTCTGCAAATGATTGGTCGTGGCTTGTCCTGCCGTCTTCTTCCCACTCTATGGATCACGGAGAACTCGATGTCCTGTTCCACTCCCATCTCGCCAAGCAGCCTCTCAACCCGCTCCTGCAGCTCTTCGTCTGTCTCCCTCTCTTTCTCGGGGATTCCAAATATGCGGATATTTTCCCTGCGTTGATACTGCTCCTGTTCGTCATCTTTCTGCCGCAGTTCTTCTATGGTTTTCGTCATGGCTCGGATGACTCCATCTTTCTCGCTCCCTTCTCTTTTTGCGGACGTGAGCTGCTTTTCTAGTTCGTCATATTTTCTTTCGATGTCGAAGATTCTCGCTTCAAACCTCTCAAATCTTTTTTCAATTAGCTCGACGAGTCTTGACTCTAAGAGCTCGAAGCGTCTCGCAATTTCAGCCGATGTTTCAGCGAGGGCAGCTTTCACTTCGGCAGAGAATTCTGTCTGCCCTTGGTCGGACTGCACGGGTTTTTCTCGCTGCGGCGAGCTGCAGCTGCTTCTTGTCTTGCTCGAACCTGATTTTTTCATCTCTATTCTCGCTGATTCTAAATTTGAGCTTTCTCGGCTGATTTTCGGAGCTGGCTGGGATCCTAGAAATGAATCATCCGATGACTCGTCTCGTATCTCCCTCTTGCTCATCACCGGCGGCCGTAACTACTGTCGTAGACTGTCTAGGCTTGTCAGGTGGAGCGAGACTCACACACGTCCGCTCTGCATGACTGCCGGAAGTCCCACATGCTACTTTAAAGCATTCTCCTGGTATTCCGTCAAGACCGGGTGCCTTTCCTGTTCTGACACGCTGAATTGCTGATCTCACCTCATCCGACACAAATCTGGGCGTCAAGCTCGGGGTGCTCTAAGATTTCTCCTACACTGGGAAGTATCACGTCATGGTGAAGCACATTATCCTTAAACATTTGTTCAAAGTACATTTTCAACTTATTTATTTCTGAAACAGGGGTTCCTGTTTGGTGTGGGCCTAGGCGCAGGGTGGGGCTATAGAGAGGCGTTTGGAATTCTCTCTACCCCATGGCGCAGGACCGACCCCTGGGTCGAGCTGGTCAGGCTGGCAGGAAGTGTAGAGGCTGTGTGCCTCTCTCCCTTGACTCCTCGAGTGGTCAGCAGACAAGCAAGGCTTGGCGTCAGTTTTCCCCGTCTTTATTCATGGTAACAAGGCAATTCAGGGCAATGCAGGCATAATAGCTGTACACCGGAATGACCTTCCCGTGACCTCTCGCTCTGCCATCCTGACTGCCGTTCTTTTTGCGTCTCTGGTCTCTCGTCTCTCTCTCCTTCTCGTCTCATCTCGTCTCTGGTCTCTGCCCATGTGTTGGCGCTGTTAAGGCAGGGGCTTTAAATAGCCATCACGCGGGCGTGAGCGAGCGCAAACGAAACTTCTAAGCAGTGCATGATATATTAAATGAATAAACTCTCAAATTTGGTGTGATCTCAAAACACGCAAATACTGGCTGGTCAGATTGAATGCTAGCTGGCGCTTAACCACGTATGAGCTGCGTGAACCTCATACATCTCTACGGCAGCCACAGAGTGCGCGAAACACGCCTCCTCACGTATCTCTGCAGTTACCATCTAGGCACACATGTATGGAAGTAGAGATGGAAGACAACACGTTGAATTACAGTTGTCTGGACAAGTTTCTACATCATATTCTCACCCTCTTACATTTCAATTTATACTTGGGGGGTGGGGGGGTGGGGTGGGGGGTAGCTTTGCGCACAACATGCTTAATAGTAGCCCAATATTCTTTTGAGTTTTTAAAGTTAGAAAATAATATATAGCTGATGACATTACTATGGTCTTTTTTCTTGGCTCGGGTGATAGTTTTATATTCACGTCTACTTTTTAAGTACTTATCTTTGTCGGTTGGGAGTTTTGTTGTCCTGTATCGGCTTAGAGTTTTCCTAGCTTCGTGCCTGGCATCTTTACACTCGCCGTCAAACCAAGCGGAACGATTTTGTCGGGAATAGTGTCCTAATTTGATTTCTTTAGAGTTAGTGCTCTCTCTAAAGATTCCATTATTTTATCTGATGCCATTTTTATCAGGTTGGTAAACATATTGTTCTGAATCTGGTTTAAAAACTCCTCAACTTTGGAGGGGCTCCACTGTATTTTGTATACCGACCTGCTAATGCTCATTCCTTGCTTATAACGCTTTGGCCCAAATAACATCTCAAATGGCATATGGTCAGACTCTATACGATTAGCAACTTTAAAATCTAAATCAAAATGTATGCAATTAGCAGTGTTACGTACCCGTCCCCTTGATTTTCCTAAATTAGGGGTATGAATTAAATTTTCTTCCAGATTAGGAATGGCTATGAACCTTAATAATTCACTTGGCTCAATATTTGATTATATGCCTCATGCCATGCACAAAATCACTAACAAACAAAGGTTATTCTGAACAGAACTATTTCTTTGATGTATAACAAAGATCCTATATAGGGTCTTTGTGTATAATAAAGATATTCCAAATAGCAATATAAATGTACCACTACTAATGGTTAATAAACACAATGAATTAATTGATTAATTGTTTCAATCGGTTGCAACCACGAAGAAATGAAACGATTTCAGTCTTTGAGTTTTCACTTTCTGTTAATGTTCATCACTAAGGAAAGGGTTTCATTCACAAAAGTTCAGTTCCTTGGTTCAAAGTTCTTTTCACATTCACAGGGGGGAATGAGGACAGAGAGAGAGAACAGGTGTCAATCTACTCATCCATCTTGTTGAATGGTGGCAGACCTGTTGCGGAGGGCATGGTCGAGACTTTCCACATTGAATCTTGTGCACAAATTGCCGGGAAGGGTCGCTTTGCCTCCGGTAACCGCCAGGCGTGGACGGGAGTGGAATAGATCTCGCTTGTCTGAGATCCAGAGCCTAACTGCTTGACTGGCTCGTTTCTCCCTGCTATAACTCCACCGTCCCTCGTTATCACAGGCTGTCATCAGCCCTCCGTGTGAGGCAGCGTGAGGCGGCGCCACACCGTCCGAAAACTCCGTCTCGATGAACTTTTGAGGAAAGGTCAGGCGTACTTATTGTCCCAGCGATGATGACTTAACAATGGACAATGGCACCTTCTCCCTGGAGCCGTCCTCCTCGTCTCCTATCATGGCACCATCAAGTCTTTCTGTCTCTCTCTCCTATTGTTTCATTAATTTTCCGCTGACCACCTGCACTCCCCCAACACAGGATTCTACTTCTGTAACAAGCAGATATCAAACAATAGTCTATAACGCTTTCGCCTTGCGATGCAATAGAGTCCTGAGGCCAAGCAGCTCTATCAGCCCTAGAAAAAGGAAGTGTTGGCTACAAGTTTAGACCAAAATTTTTTGCCATATTTTGAAAGAAGACACCTAGTACATGACAGTTGGAGATACTATAACTTTGGGGAGAATCTAAATAATGAGATTTTTTCTGTTTTTGAAATTCGTTTTTCACGCAAACAGGTAAACGTTTTTAAAAAAATTAAAATTGTGTTTTAACTTTTTATTTTCCCCGACTAAAGTAAGTAGGTGTCGCAAGATGCGACTTGGGTGTGATGTGGTATCGTAATTGTCAGTGCGAATGGATGCATTGAATTGCGCGCTCAGACCGTTTTTGCCGCAATGCGACAGATCGTTTCGTGCGGCGGGGTATGACGTCAGCTCGAGGGGTTAGTTGGAGGGTCGGTAGGGGTGCTTTGGTATGCCACGTGGTCCACACACTAGCCGACACGGGTCAAAGAAGCGCGAAAGTTAGTCGAACTCTGATTGGGAGATAATCAAAGGGCGCGAAAATACTGAACTCTGATTGGGGATAAATCACGTGACAGAGTTAACTTTTGGTCTGACAGCGTCTGTCTGGTCAGATCATCTCCATCGTCTGGATGGAAGGTTGAGTGAGCGTTCAGCGCTATCAACCGGAGCCGCATGGGCGGCTAAAAGCGAAGTCGGTTCGCTTGGCTGGGAATCTCTCTGCTGGTGACTTATGCTGAGTCAGCCGCGAGAGTGGGAAGGAGAGCCTTTGGTTGAATGGGGCGAAGTTTCGCTTTGGAAGCACCACGGCCTGATGTGTTTTGAGGTAATGTGCAATTTGTGACAATTTTTTTGCCATGGGGTAATTGACCGTTGGTTAAGGCGGGAAGTGGGTCATTCATTGTGCATGAGTGAATTATGCTTTGAGATTGAAGTAAATCTTTGGGGAAAGGTTGGGGGAAGTGCCTATCTTCATTCAGTCGTGATTTGTGATTCACTTCGTGAACAGGGCATGTTAAATTCGACTTACCCACCGGGTGCGAGCAAGTTCTTTTCAACTAAGCGTTTTGGGCAAGAGTGCATCGCTTAATGTTGAATCACGCCTATGAAAATTCTTGGGGGAGAAAGTGTAGTTTCTCATTAGGGCACTCGGTTATATGTTTCAGGCTACTTATGAACCTCGCACGTTCTACGTGCGCTCTACGAGTACTCTGTTGTTTCTGCTTCCTCAAGAGTTAGTGAGAACTCTGTCCACGTCGGTACGGGCCAGCGTCGGGATCGGCGAACTACACTTCGAAGCACGCGGTGTGCTTTTCCTCAACGGCAGTGAGGACGGATGTGCAAGTACTTTTCGCATAGTAACTCCGGGAGTTACAACTTCGTTACGACTAGCTGTGTGCTATTTTGGGGTCTAACGAAATACACCGACGGACTGGTGTTTAAGTCCACACGGTCGTGGCCTAACTGTCTGGGTGTTAGGACAAGTTAGAGGCGGGACGGTCAAGGATGCTAGCGTTCATGCACACGCGCGAGGCGGTGCAATGCGCAGCCATTGGATGTAGGGGAGATATACAACGAGAGGAGTGCGATAAATGGACTGATCTTCTTGTAGGATGAAATTATTTCGCACTGTTGCTGATGACCGGGGGGATTCCTGCTGCAGTTCGGACGGACTTTCCGAACTTTACTGACTTGGGTAGCGAGTGCAGGGCTCGCTAGTCAGTGATACTTCAGGACAGGAGCGGGGCGTGGGAGCCTACCTGTCGCCACGACGCCGAAACGCCGGGAGGCGTAATTCTTCGCTACTACTGGGAACCTTCATAGAGGAACTTTTCTTCTAGACTCGTCTAAGCACGGTGCTTTGGGACAGTTGTACTTTCGACGGACTGAAAGGAGGGAGAAGGGGTAGTAGGTCGTGTGCAATTTTTCTGTGAAGTTTGGGTTGGTAACTCTGCTTTGGTTGGGTAGGGTAGTTCTATGACAGGATTGGAGTTTTCTGGACTGCGAATGGTCCGGGCTTCGGAAAAGGGTAAGCTGAAACCTTTTCACCTTTCTTCGTTGTATACGGCATTTAATTTATAGCTCACGGGAGCTTGTGTTGTACAGGTTTTGTCGAACGAGAAAGGGACGCGTGAGTGCGGTTTCACGTGTGTCTGATTTGCCTCTGTGTGTCTTTCCTTGATAGCGAGTGGTGGGCGGAAGTACGTCATCAAGGGGAAGAAGGGGTGGAGCTAACAGGGGTTTGAGCTCATTGTTATG
>JAWQFJ010011356.1:5000-10000 GCA_034096865.1 Theodoxus fluviatilis
TACCGCCCACAACCCATGGAGTGCAGACCGCCACTCCTGAGATGATTGACAAGAATAAACACCAGGGCCACACCCAAAATTACAGACACCCCATGGTACACTACTTGAATAAACTGCAAAACTAGATGCGCCTCCAAGAACCACAACAGAAGTCGAAGACAGGGACAGTGCCAGATGAAAAAGTGCCTCCGCGCGAACTACACACAACTCGAAGGGCAGTAGTGAGTGAGGTGTGAGAGAAACACGCCGTCTCACGCGCACACGAGGTTGAAGAAACAGATCAGAGACAGTACACCGAAGAACAGACATCCGGACATGTCTCTGCACCCTATTCCCACCCTCCTGCACATGTACACTGGGAGACTCTAACACAGAAAATCTAACACTGTCGCAAGTTATTATTACTCGAAGGCAAGCGGCCACATGCTGTGCTCGGGAAGAAACTTTTAGAACTTTGTCGGACACGCATTTGGGGCTGTTACAGGCGATTACTAAGGTACAGGTTTGTCTTTTTGGGGAGGTAGGGGGGGGGGGGGGGGGGGGGGGGGGGGGTGGATAGGGGGTGGGGGTGATAGGGGTGGGGATGGGGGGATCTCTAACTGCGTATTCAGCGCATTCAGTGTGACACGCGAAGGACGGCCGACAAGTGTTATCCACACCCGTTCCGCACTAAAGGTCACCTTTGAAAGCAGCCTGAAAGGCACGCACAGTGACAGAATGATACCTTTAACATGCGCAGTATGGGAACGTCTGCGCTATTGCTTTGCTTCCTGCATTTCGTAAGGAGTATACTCAAACTACAGTGCAGTCCGGATAAGCCAAACCCCTAGGGGGGGGGGTGTACAAAAAGATTCGTTTTATCCGAGGTTCGGATAAGACGAAATTTCCAGCCTCGACTTCGTGTTATCCGAGGTATTGACAAATGAACTGTATAACCAATATTTTGAGTATTCAGAAGTACGAAGAAGTTGAACTTACCCGAAATGGAGACTTATTCGCTAGTCTGGATATTGTAAAGTATCTTGAAGACATTGCAAGATTACATTAATGACCGCTTCTCACACCCGCACACAATGCAGTAATGAAGAACTATCGTTTCCAAGTGATTTCTAATGAACTGACTTGGTGCCACCCTTCTAACGAGAGGATGCCGATGAAAGATAAAAACCAATGACAATCAGTTAACCGAGACACAGACTCACAGAAACAAAAAACAGGCCGTGGATTGAGATGGAACACCTGCAAGAGCGGCCGTGTCAGACACAGTGGCTGTGCGAGACAGTTAATGTAATTAATGTGTCTCAGCAGACATCAGAGGGCGGTTGACAGCTTGACCTGTTGCTGAATTCAGGATCACTCAGACCTCTGCAGCCACCGGAAGGCAGCTGGTGGCAGCTGATGGCAGCTGGGAGCGTTGTGGTGAAACCACCATGACTTTATTTTCGTGGGCTTTTTTTAATTCTTGGGGAATGTGTTATTCGTGGGGCTGGAGAAAGCTGCCAGGTTTCCGACGTTTCGTCCAATCCAAGGTTTGCATTCACAGGTGTTACCAGACGGGGCTCTTGATCTCTCACTTAAGAGAGATTGCCCAGGGGTTTTAACTGACCGTCTTGTAACATCCACTTTCTTTCCATGCAATCAAGGGGTGAACGAGACTACACAGAGAAGATAAGTAGGTGGAATTTGACTTCAAAAATAACTTTAATAATATTTAAGTTATAATGATAATTCTCGATATAATTAATTAAAAGCATTATGTATACCATGGTTAGCCAGCCAGCCTTTCAATGGTTACACTTATCTGTGAAAGTTCAGTTCAGGAGCGTGAAGCTTTTTCAACAGTGGACAGAAAAACGCTTCGCGTTATCCGAGGTTTCGCCTTATCCGAGGCTTGCGTTCTCAGGGTTAAAAAAACCGCTTCGCGTTATCCGAGGTTTCGTCTTCTCCGAATTCGTGTTAAGCGAGTTAAATTTGTTGGAAGAAAGAGCGTAGCTGTCTGGGGACAGAATCGTTTCGGCTTATCCGAAAATTTTTGTTAAGCGAGTTCGTGTTAAGTGGATTGCACTGTATTCGTAGTACTCTCCAAACAGGTAATGAACCGCGTTTTGTTGTAGAATATATCTTTTATTCCTGTGTAGTCGCATTTATGGCTCTTATTCCGTCATCCTTTCGTTTGTCTATTCCGACATGTTGGCTTGGGTACATTGCCGATTGTGTCTCTATACCTGACTGGATTTTTGTCGGTGTTTGTGTCCGTGTCTAAGCGTCACTAGGTCTGTGCCCGCGTGTGTGTGGCGCATGTTGGTATCTGCCTAGTAGCTCTCATTGTCTGTGTTTGCCTATTTGTGTGTCTGTAGGTCTGAATCTGTGTGTCTGTCTGTGTGTCTGTCTACGTGTCTGTCTGCGTGTCTGTCTGTGTGTCTGACATCGTGTCTGTCTGTCTGTCTGTCTGTCTGTCTGTCTGTCTGTCTGTCTGTCTGTCTGTCTGTCTGTCTGTCTGTCTGTCTGTTCTTTTGTCTGTCTGTCTGTGTGTCAGTCTGTGTGTCTGTGTGTCTGTCCTTTTGTCTGTCCTTTTGTCTCTCTGTGTGTCTGTCTGTCTGTGTGTCTGTGTGTCTGTCTGTGTGTCTGTCTGTCTGTCTGTCTGTCTGTCTGTATGTCTGTCTGTCTGTCTGTCTGTCTGTCTGTCTGTCTGTCTGTCTATCTGTCTGTCTCTCTCTCTCTCTCTCTCTCTCTCTCTCTTCTCTCGGTGCATGTGTGTGTGTTATGTTTGCGCATGCGTGCGTGTGCGCTCGCGCGCGTGTGTAGGCCTATGATTGACTTGTTCCCCTTCTCATCGCACCACTCATTTCTGTGTTTAATGTTATTCCGAACTTTTCAGTATCATTGTCATGCAGTGACGGTCTTCATACGTGGAGGTTTTTTAATTATTTTTTTTCTACATCTCTCTTCCCCATTTACAAGCTGTCCCAGTGTTGTCTCTACTTTCACTATCATTATCAGCACAGCAAGGAAACTCTCGCTGTCCATCGGCACACTTCTGCACTGTGGACACCATAATTATGCAATCTCTCACAGCAGACAAGGGGAAAATCGGGCATGCCTTCCTCATGATAACGATTGCAATGGTAGATCTGCAGTCAGTGCCTCTGCAGTCTCTATCAGCAACACCCAGTCGTCCATTACTCCACCTGCCACGGGCAGATTGCTGAAGCAGCGGGCTGTCATTCCCCACCCTACCCCCATCCTTTAATTCTCGTTCTCTGCCTCTCCCTGTCTGTCTGTCTCTCTCTCTCTCTCTCTCTCTCTCTCTCTCTCTCTCTCTCTCTCTCTCAAATGTCTTTAAAAGAGGCAACTATTAATCTTCATCCTTTTGAAGCTGTGCATAACCTTTTTTTTAATGCACAAATAATAAAAGGTCATTGAATAAGAAACAAATACTTGCTTCCATTCTATTGCTCAGAGAAGTGACAGTTGTCACAGGCCACTTCAGAATTGGTGTGGAAGGATTGAGGCAAAAGGCCAGGGAAAGAGCTAATTAGTTTATAACTTCAGTCACGTTAATGAACCCGTTACCTCACCTGTAACGTCCAGCGACCTGGTGTTCTTTACATGTTGCCTCGACTTCTTTTTCTTTCTTTTTTTCATGCTAGGACTGGTTCACTTTCACGATATCATACTCGCCATGTGGTCGACATCTCGCTAGATCTAGTAACGAAAACAAACTGATTCAGTGATCGCACGCACTGCTTTTCTCCAAAGAAATGAGGCTAGCGAAATGCATGTCTCTTACACGATCTCACACTCAGTGTCAAAACTCTAGAGGCAATGCGATGCGAAGTTGAAGACAACGTTTTTCGGCTCAGCTGTTTTCTGCTCATTCCGTTCTGTAAACATTACGGCAAGCCGCATGGGAGATAACTCTGATACTGAATTTACGAGATTGACACTGGAATCTGCGGTCGATTTTTAACATTTTAATGAGCGATTTCAGCGAACTATTCATTTGACAAACAAATAGTATTGATAAATTGATACTGTTTTCTTGCAACAGTTTCTTTGACTAGGCCTCAGTATTCCTAAACTTCATCGTTTTCCATTCGAATCGAACAAGAAAAATGGCGACCAGCGTTATCCAAAGAACCTCGCGACTGCTGACGTCACGTCCGAAGATGCCGAAAGCTCCCGAAGTCAGGGTCCCTATATACGCGCGTTTGGGGGGAAAAAATCAGCAAGCAGCGGGCAGCAACACTCATCAGTCCCAAAGCTGCCAGTCATTGACAGCGGCTGTCAGTTGCAGCAAGATAGGCGGGGTCTGAGAGTGGGCGTAGCTTCCTGCGTCACTGGACACGCCCCTTTCGTTTTCTCTGGGTCTACCCCATTCTAGTCCCCAAGAGACTTCGCCTGCCGGCGAAACAGTCTCTAGCACAGTTGATATCACGTGATGGAAGTATTTCGTCCGAAAAATTCAAATGAGGGTCACACAAAGAGGCTTGTGGAATAGCCGATCTGTTCCCTGACATACGCCGTTCAAATAGTTATATGACTATTTTGCACAAAACTCATAACTTACTTTTGTTGAGGCAATAAACAAGCGTTTATTCGATAAAATAACATGATTGTGTTGAACTGGCAACAAGTTTTGACATCTGAATGATTTCTGTAAAAAATGGAGAGAAAAATAGTATTAGAACGAACTATTTTTGGCGCAATGCTGTAATGCAAAGGGTCAAGTCTATTACTCATTCATTGCGAACTGTGCCAGAAGAGTCACTACTGACACGGGTTCACAGAATGGGTCTACCCCTACACTCTGGTCTCAAGTGCGTCTCAAGTCTTAGGAAATTCTGCGGGGATGGCCGGAGACGCGTTGTTGTCACTTCCGGACGAGTCAAGCAAAAAATCATGATATCCGCCATCTTTGCAGGATAAGAATTGGGATGCATGCAGAAGAAGACGTATGTGTCCGTTCATTTTGAGGAATACAGATCGGTCGATGATGG
>JAWQFJ010011356.1:17500-20000 GCA_034096865.1 Theodoxus fluviatilis
CAGCATTCCCTCTAAAACACCTCCACCTCGTCTTTCGTCCTTACGTGCCCTTCCCTTCAACTTTTGACTCGGTTCTTATTTATCCTTCTACCCTTCCCACCTTTGCTTCTCATGCCATAGCCCTCTCCCCTCCTCCCTTTTCTCCCTACCCCCTGACCCCCTCCTCTCCACTGCCCTTGCCCCACTATCGCTTTCTTCAATCAATTCGTTCACTCTCCTCGTATGTCCCTTTTCCCCCTTCTCGTATTCCCCCACCCCCCACCCCCACCCTCTTTTAAAAAGTACCTCTGACTCATGTTCATGTGACCTTCCTCGTTTTTATCTATCTTGCTTTCCATGTCTCTTCTCTACCTGGTGTAATTTTCTGCCCTGTTTGCCCTGTTTGTTTTTTTGTACATTCTCATTCCTCTTCTTTAGTGTGTCATTCCTTCTTCGCTATTGCAGATTTTCTGCTTCGTTGATTTCTACTTGCGCTGAATTGGGGAATCTTTCTCTGTTTTCTGAGAGAAGACAGTTTTCTTCTCTTCCTTTCACTCGTCTTGCCCGCACCTCAAGTGACGTCTTTCCCCAGTCTCCTTTCCTAGCCGCTCCCTCATCTCTCAGCGATCCTTCCTCCTCCTCCTACTTGCCCCCACCTCCCTCCCTCGCCTCCTCCTTTTCTTTTTCTGAAACTGTCGTCTGCCTGTTCGTCCTCCATTTCACTACTCGCTGGACAAATTCCGAAGAGTTTTCTCTCACCCTCGGGGAATTCGATGAGCAAATGTTGCTGTCCTTGAAGTTTATTTTTCCCTCTCCACGCACTTTTTAAAAGGGAGACCCAGCCAAACATCTGTCGAAGTCCCTGGTCGTAAAAACGAAATGCAAACTCCGTGCTCTGTGCGGTTTTGGTAGGGGGCGATAACTCTGATCAGGGGAGATAACCTTTTTGCTTCTCGAATGCAGGTTCTTCATCTCTTGCAATGAACCTTAAACAGGTGTGACTGATACTTTCACGTTAAGTTGTAAGTCAGGGTTAACGTTTATGCTAGATCTTTCAACAGCTGAAAAATACCAAATGAAAAACTTACTCCACTCTTAGGGGCGTTATGAAATGAAATGGTATTTTGACAAGTTAACCTTGATCTGTTAGTTCCAAGTGGAAGCACGTCTTTGAATATGATTCCTGTCTCTCCTTGCATTCTTTTAAATCTCGGGACACAGCGATTTCTAGTAAAGACAAAATTAAGTGGCTATTAACTTCGCTGCAAATGAAATATGTGATGACACACTCGATGTAACCGGTGAAGTGAAATACTTGGTCGAATACCTTGGGACGTGCGCGCCGACGTAACACTTAACACCACACGACGAACAGTAAGTAAGCAGTAGGAAGCTATGGGTGAATATTTTCGGTGTGTGTCAAAGTGTCCCCATTTTCACCTGAAAAAGTGCAAGCTCAGCACGAATAATGAGCACTCAATACTTACATCTGATGAAGGAGCTGGACTCCTGAAAAGTTGTGAAATGTTAAGATAAGGACCGTAGGACATTGTTTCCTTCGAAATTTCTGATTGGCATTTGTGAAAAGATAGACTTTTCTGCCCATTAACCCTGCACCCTCATTGCACAACTTTGCCGTTTTAGACTTCGCAAAATTTGAAGAAGATTACATTTGAAGAGCCTCTATGTTTACATAGATAAAAGGATTTCTCTCGACCCCTCGAAATGTTTTCAATTGTGAGAGATTGGCAGTACCTACTGGTATAATTCGCCCACTCAAAGATATTTGTCTATTTTTATGTAAGTGTTCTTGAGCTCTCCTTGAATGACCTCCACATGTATTTCTTCGCGGGGTTTCTGAACCCTCGTTGCTTATTAAGCGTTGTAGCAGTTCGACTTACCTTGTCGACCTGAAGATGAACGCACAGATTTGCTTGTCGTCAGGGTGACCATGAGTGTTGACCAGCCGTGAGCCAGTTCGTCCTCTTTCTGACCTTGTTTTGCGTACCCTGCATGGGTGACAGACTCGTCTGCTTTGTGTGTCCATCCATCTACCTGCTTACCTCGCTCTGTGCTTGGTACCGAGGAGGCGTGGCTTGCAGTCGCTGTGTGCCCCACGCAGATGGCATTTGTATGGTGTGGAGGTTGCGGATTGCTGGACGTATATATATGTGTGAACCGAATGGAGACAGAGATTCATTTGCGAAGAAATGACGATGGATTTGAGAAAGGAAGCACGAGAGAGAGAGAGAGAGAGAGAGAGAGAGAGAGAGAGACAGACAGACAGACAGACAGACAGACAGACAGACAGACAGACAGGCAGACAGACAGACAGACAGACAGACAGACAGACAGGCAGGCAGGCAGACAGACAGACAGACAGACACACAGGCAGGCAGACAGACGAACAGACAGACAGACAGACAGACGAACAGACACGCACATGCACACACACACACACAAGCACGCACGCACGCGCATAGAGATATACACACGGACGAACCAAGAGAAAACGACACTC
>JAWQFJ010011356.1:32500-40000 GCA_034096865.1 Theodoxus fluviatilis
AGTCATACTGCTTCTGTTCACTCGTTCATTTTTGATTTTTTAATTTGGAACATTGATGGACTCTCCTCGAAATTCGATGACCCCGACTTTTTTTCAATCTTAAAGAATTTTCCTTTTGTATGCCTGTGCGAAACGTTCATGCACACAGTAGAGTTCTCTCATTTGCTGCCTGATTATGAGACATTTGTCTCTCCTGCAAAGAAACTGTCTAGTCACGGCCGAATGTCGGGTGGTGTTGTTTGTCTGATACATCGTTCAGTGCAGAAGTTTTTCCAGCTAGTAGAGTGCAATTGTGATAACACAATAATCTTTAAGATATGTAAAGAATTCTACCATGGTGACAGGGACATTCTGATGTTCAATGTATATATTCCTCCCATTGGTTCCCCTTACTACGAAACAACTGGTCACAGTAATGGAATTGATGCATTGTGCAAATGTATCCTTGATGTGTCGGAAGTACATGAAGATTGTTGTATGATTGCTTGCGGCGATTTCAATGCTCGGACAGGCAGCCTAAATACTAACTATTCTGTCAATCTCGGTGACATTTTTTCAAATGTATTAGAAGAATCGAGATATGCTGTCGATGAAACTGTGAATGACTTTGGAGAGTACTTACTCGAGTTATGTGTGGGTCTTGAGTTGACTATCTTAAATGGCTGTGTGGACGAACAAAACTCAAGTGGCTACACTTTCATTTCTCCCCAAGGTTGTAGCACCATTGATTACTGCATAGTTTCTAAGGAGCTAGTTTACAATTTTGAGGCATTCACGATAGGTGACTCTATACTATCACCGCATATGTATCTCAAATTGTCCTTTCGATGTAATAACCCCACATACAGGAGTGAGAGAGAACAGGATAGCAGCGTTACTAAGATTGTATGGGATGACAATTCAGAAGAAACTTTTAAGAGCAATTTACGTGTAAATCTTAGTAGCTCTGATGTCGTGAGTGGTTACAGTGATACAGTGGACGTGAATAGTACTACTGTAAACATTACGGAAAGTCTTGTGAATGCCGCTGAGTTCATGCAGAGACGTTGCAGGCCTTATTCGCACGTACAAGGTTGCAGGTGGTTCGACAAAGAATGTTCAGCAACTAAAAAGCTAGCCAGTAAATACTTGCGTGCATTCCTCCGCTCGCATTCTGATCAGGACAGAGCTGTTTACCTTAGGAGCAGGAATGATTATAAGCAGCTAATAAGAAAGAAAAAAAACATCTATAGGCAAGGTGTAACCAATGATTTGATTGGTAGCATAAGAGATTCCAAGTTGTTTTGGAAGCAAGTTAGATCCCTTCGTAGATTCAATGCAATATCCAGTATCGATCCAGATACTTGGGTGCAACATTTCCAGAATGTCTTTGCGTTTGCTAACAACGTCAATGAGTGTGAAATTCACGTCAGCAAGTCGATCAGTATTACTGATGATAGTATCCTGAATTCCGAAATAACACAATCTGAAATAACTGATGCAGTTAAACATCTTAAGAGGAAAAAATCAGCGGGTACGGACGGTATAATGTGCGAAATGCTACAATGTTCTCTACCAATTATTATGCCCTACTTACTAAAGTTGTTCAATTCCATATTCGAACAGGGCCTGTTTCCTACTCTTTGGTCCCATTCCTTGATAGTACCCATTCATAAGAAAGGTTCCTTAGCTGTTCCCGATAACTATAGAGGGATCTCTCTGACTAGTATCTTCAGCAAAACATTCCTACATATTTTGAATACTAGACTGCAGGCATGGGCGGATGAGAATGATCTTATTGGTGAGGAGCAGGCTGGATGTAGAAGGGGCTACTCGACAATTGATAATATATTTGTGTTATATAACGTTGTGCAACGGTACCTCAACCGTAACAAGAAGTTGTACGTTTTATTTGTTGATTTCCAAAAGGCGTTCGACACTGTAGACAGACGAGCGCTTTGGACAATTTTGGAAGGTAATGGGGTCAGGGGTAAAATGCTCCAAATGCTGAAGGCAGTATATAAAACGGTCATATGCAGTGTCAGATGCCAGGGTCAGGCGTACGGGTCCTTTAATTGTCACCGGGGACTTAAACAGGGATGCAAAATGTCTCCTCTACTATTTTCCTACCTTGTGTCACACCTCAGTTTTGAAGTGATTGCAAAGGGAAAACACGGAGTACAATTACAACCAAATGGTGCAGAACTGTTTTTGTTATTGTTTGTGGATGACATTGTTCTTTTATCTGATACCGTAATAGGTCTGCAGAATCAGATCAATAATCTTAAGAACGCCGCTGATAGATTAGGACTGATAATTAATAGGGATAAAACAAAGGTTGTTATCTTTCGAAATGGAGGGTACGTTGCTTCCCGAGAAAAGTGGATGATGGGTGACAGTAAACTAGAGGTTGTCTCTCAATATAAATATCTTGGGGTTACCTTATCTACTAGATTATGTACAAATACAATGCTGTCGGAGTTGGTCGCCAGAGCCAAAGCGGCGTCAATCCAAATACAAAGAATCTTAAAGAAACTTGCCGTTGTTACACCGGACATATTGTATAAGATTTTTGACGCTCAAATACAGCCAATGCTATTGTACGGGTCAGAAATATGGGGCACTAATGATTGTAAACGTATCGAAAGTGTTCAAATGTACATGTTGAAGTGGTTTCTGAATGTTGCCTCTAAAACGCCAAATTTGATGATATATGGTGATGCAGGCAGATATCCTTTAGACATAAATGCTCAGGTACGCTCAGTCAAATGTTGGGTCAAACTGCTTAGAATGGACCCTATCAGATATCCTTACCAAGTATACATGTCCATGCTTAACTCGAGAGATGCAAAACATAACTGGGCAACAGGCATAAAAATGTTACTGTTAAAACATGAGTTTAGAAGGGAATGGGATGATCAAATGGTACAAAATGAAACTATGTTTATAATGCAGCTGAAAAGTAGATTGATTGAATGCTATAAGAACGACTGGATAAATTGTGTACAACAAAGTACGAGATATTCCTTCTACAAATTAGTAAAAATAGAACATGGTATAGAACCATATCTCTATGCATTAGACAAGAAAGTATTTAGAGATGCCTGGGTACGTTTCAGAATGGGAATTAGTGATTTATTTGTACATAAGTATAGATACAGTCCAATAGCTCACCCAAATGTTTGTCCATCATGCATGGAGACAGATGAAGACGAAATTCATTTTCTATTTCATTGTCCTGCTACATATGATCTCCGAAAGAAGTATGTATTACCGTTTTTGCAATTGGGTATTATTGAACCTGTCCTTGACATATTCGTAGGTGATGATGTCTATAAAATTAGAAGTGTTGCTACGTACCTGTATAAAGCTTTTCAAAGACGAGCTGAGGCAATGTTGATGGTAGACAACTATAGATACCTCTTTGAGAATTAGAACTCACTGATCTAGTGATCAATGTAAGCTCTAATTGTCACCGTTGTATCCGTTGTCCATTTGCAGATTGGGAAGTGTTCACATTATTACAGTTCTGTGTAAATGTATGCGATTTGTAATGGGCCGGAGGCCCCCGCAATAAACCTGTTGTTCGTTTCGTTGTTTCGTTGTTTTCTCTGTCATGTTTGGGTGGTGTGGTGTGTGTGTGTGGGGGGGGGGGGGGGGGGGGGGAAGAGGACAGTCGACCTCACTACGGTGTCACTTGCATGCTGACCTCTTTCGTCGGCGGTTGTTTGGTTGGAGATTACTCTTCATCTCTCTCCCTCTCTCTCTCTCTCTCTCTCTCTCTCTCTCTCTCTCTCTCTCTCTCTCTCGATTTGTCTCTCTGTCTTACTCTCTCTCTCTCTCTCTCTCTCTCTCATAGTTCCTGCCCTCTCTGTATGTTTGGGTATTTCAGTTTGAGGGGGGGGGAGAGAGAGAAGGACTGAACTTGTCCCTACTCCTTACAAAGAAAATCTGCAGTCACACACAAAAATGTATTCCCTCTGCTTGTCGGTTTGACGAGGGCCATTCAGCACGACTGAGTGTGTTCAGAGTGAACGATGCCATGCACTACAGAATCGTAGCAAGACGTACGTGCGAACAGAAGACAAACCACCAGGCGTCACTACATCCAGCACACCTCCCGGACTCTTTATCCAACATCCACATTCTCATGGCTGAGGCGTATTTTCAGTTGGTCCTCGAATTTGTGTTCATTGGTCACACTATTTTCGTATCTGTCACCGTCCAACAAATCTCAGGCTCCTGTTAAATTCTTGTCTGCTGCGAAGTAAAATGCAGCCCTGACACTAGTATTCATTTATCGTTAAGTGCAGACAGGCAGGCAGGTATGCAGACAGACAGACAGACAGGCAGGCAGCCAGGCCGGCAGGTAGCCAGGCACCCAGGCAGGCGGACTTACGGACAGATGGATAGGAAGGCGGACAGAGGGATGGAAGAGTCGGTAGATAGATGGCCAGACAGGAATAAAGGAATGCGTGCATGGATTGGTAGATACAAAGAACTACAGATACACACCAGGAGAAAATGGGGAGTGGCATATATAATTTTATGTTCACTCTTACTTCGCTTAAAATGCCTCGGGCTAGATTTACACAATCAACATGCACTCTTAGTCACTCATCGAACACAGCGGGCAGAAAATCCGCAGTCAGACAACCAACGGGCCACCACTTCACCGCAATCATCTCGCGCGCTCTGTGACTTTTGCCACTTATCAAGCAAAGTGAGGCAGAGAACATGAAAAAGAAAAAACAACAGGCGGCCGACATATCCTATCGCCACTTCCACCACTTCACACCGGAACTTCCCATTATTTCCCCCCCAATTAGCTCGACCCCAAGGAAACGGGAACTCGTGGACAGCCCTGGCAGAAGTGGCACACTGGAACAGCGGCCTCCACGCCCCCAGGCTCCGTTTAAGTGTCTACCGTCCCACATGCTGTCACCGTGACCTTGGCAGTTGCAGGAAGCGCAAGCCTTGTCAGTGCGCTGGCGAAATTAGAAGCCGAGGTTGCCACAACTGGTGCTCGAGCAGCTGTGAGGCCCGGCCAAGAAGGATTCTAGTGGTGTTGTCAGTGTGAAGGCAACATTAGAAGTGGCGGACGCCACAACTGGTGCCCCAGTACAGTAGAGCTGTGAGGCCCGGCCAAGAAGGATTCTAGTGGTGTTGTCAGTGTGAAGGCAACATTAGAAGTGGCGGACGCCACAACTGGTGCCCCAGTACAGTAGAGCTGTGAGGCCCGGCCAAGAAGGATTCTAGTGGTGTTGTCAGTGTGAAGGCAACATTAAAAGTGGCGGACGCCACAACTGGTGCCCCAGTACAATAGAGCTGTGAGGCCCGGTCAAGAAGGATTCTAGTGGTGTTGTCAGTGTGAAGGCAACATTAGAAGTGGCGGACGCCACAACTAGTGCCCCAGTACAGTAGAGCTGTGAGGCCCGGCCAAGAAGGATTCTAGTGGTGGTGTTGGTGTGAAGGCAACATTAGAAGTGGCGGACGCCACATCTGGTGCCCCAGTACAGTGTTGCTATGAGGTCCTACCAACAAGGATTCTAGTGGTGTTGTCACTATGTCAGTGTGAAGGCAAAATTATTATTAGAAGTGGCGGTTGCCTCAACTGGTACCATCCAAAAAAAAGTACAGCTATGACGCCATTCGTGGAAGGACTTCGGTTGTTTCTCAAGAATGGGAAGTTGTCAAGAGCTTGCCATGAATTGGCTTCCATTTTGAAAAGTCTGTCGATGCAAGGTAATAATAGTTGGACTGATTCCTTCAGATGCATGTGGGATGTAACTGTGTTTATCAATTGAGGACGAAATATGAGTAAACTTGGGCAATGATGATGTTTTGTTTCTTTGACTTCGTTTTCTACCTATAGGAAAGAGGGAAACGGGTTAGTCAGGCATGTAAATACAACGGCTGTCTTATTCACAAAAGATCCCCTTTAAGATACATCCATGATATTTTTGTCGTTAAAGATAGATATCGTTGCTCTTTGGAATTGATGTAAACAAGATTTAGTGTTGTGGTTGAGCGATCCTCATTTGATTTGATTTTTTTCCCCAGACCACGTATTTCAGAAAGAGTGTACCCTAGGTGTATATTTGCTTAGTTTCTGTTTCTTCTGTACAGTCCCCATACTCTAGCAACGTCTGACGACTACAGCAGCAGTGTGTGTTTGAGTACTTCATGCGCTGTGACTAAAAGAATTTTCCCTCCAGGTTTACTGGAGGTCCTACAGACTTTATTCCTCCAGGTTTACTGGAGGTCCTACAGACTTTATTAGTCTGTGTGTGTGTCTGTCTGTCTGTCCCGTCTCCACGGCCTATATCTCAAAAACTACTGGACGGATTTCCTTGAGATTTTGCACACTGACTGGAAGTTAGGTCCCATTCAATATTATCAACTTTTCAGAATCGAGGTTTTAAAAGAAAGTGACTTTTTTACATTTTGGTGTTTCAATGAAAACAATTCAACAGACTCCATTTTGCAAAATCTGTGACGTCATCATTTGACGTCGTATAACGTGACGTCATTTGCGAGTAGAATTTTCAGGATAATGGATTTCGTACACTCAAAGCACCTCCCTCCATAGTCAATAGATGTGAGAGCCTAATCGAGTCAAACTCTTTTCCTACGTTCACAAAACAGCATTTGGCTTCTTTGTATTATGAACGTCTACCAGCAGACGCAAAAAAGCGATACTACGCTGTGTTGGCGTCAAATTCATTCCATTTGTGAAACCGGTAAAGTATATGTACCATCTAGATCGTTGCCTTCGCTGGTTAAAAGCTTGGAATGAGGGTGAAAAGGGCACGATTCTAACGCACTTTAGCCAGGCACTCTCCAGCCATGAAAATAGACGCCGACACGTGACCCAGATTCTCGCACTCAGCTGCGTGATTCGGGTGTAATACTGCCAATAAACATCGTTAAGCTTAAGATTACACCCGAATCACACGGACCGTTAAGGTGCATGGAGTACAGTACCGGTCAAAAGTCACAACGACCACCGACACCGACCATTTCAGCCTTCTTCAGGATGCGTTAGAATCGTGCCGTTGTCGTGGTGGAATCGCCTAGCAAACTAACTGAATGTCGACACAATCACTCGGCACTGTTGCACATTTGCAGTCAACGTAAGATCTCGTACGACGATTTGATTCAAGGCCTAGTGCTAATTGTTTTGATGGTCTGGTCTCAGTGTCACAAAAATATGATGATTTAATCAATCCCTGTCCCGGAAATGTTGGGGACAACGACCATTAATTTTCAGCGTAATGACATCGAGTCAAACAGAGTTATCTATCCTACTTCAGCAAAACGCTTCGATGTTGAACCTCTACCAGCAGACGCCAAAATGCGATACTACGAGAAGAATATTGACGTTGATGGGTTAGATCCGTATGAAATACCAAACAGTTCATGCTATCATCCATTTTTCTACAATTTACAGTGCAAAATACGAACCACGGGGGTTTATGACAAGGTCGTTATAAATGCTTCATATACATACAAGTTTTC
>JAWQFJ010011357.1:0-7500 GCA_034096865.1 Theodoxus fluviatilis
GCAGCAGCAGCTCCCCTCAACCACCAGGATCCCTTCCTCTTCCGACACGGGAAGCAGCGCACGGCCAACACGCTGCCCCATTACGTAGGGGAACACATTTGCCATGGCCCCAGTTGGTCAAGGAGAGGCGAGTCCAGGCGGATTCACCTCTCCCTGTCTCCCCCCCACCACGGAGAGGTTGGGATTGGATTGGGGGGGGGGGGGGGAGAGAGGGAGCTTTCACTGCAAAATGTTCCAATCTGGCGCATTCTGATGGTGATCATTGCCACTTTCAGGCAGCACATTTTGTTACTAATAAAATATGTGTGTTTTTTGTTTTTTTATTTTTCATTTTTTTATATTTCTGTTGGGGGGGGGTTTCCGGAAATCCTTGATTACCCCCCCCCCTCGTCCGCCCCTGGTTGGAAGAGAGAGAGAGAGAGAGAGAGAGAGAGAGAGAGACAGACAGACAGACAGACAGACAGACAGACAGACAGACAGACAGACAGACAGACAGACAGAGAGAAGTAGAGAGAGACAGAGAGTGACAGAGAGAGAGAGAGAGAGAGAGAGAGAGAGAGAGAGAGAGAGAGAGAGAGAGAGAAAATAGAAAGAGAGAAAGAGAGAAAGACAGACATAAATATAGAGAGAATTAGAGAGAGAAAGAAAGAGAGAAACAGGCATAAATATAAATATAAATAGAGAGAGAAAGAGTAAAAGAGAGATAAAGAAAGAGAGAAATATATAGAGACAGAAAGACAGATAAACAGAGAGAGAGAGAGAGAGAGAGAGAGAGAGTGAGAGAGAGCTCCAATGGAGGCAATGACTGTTAATTATACCAGTCAGGCCTCATCCAGCAACTAATTGCTTATGTGCCCCCAGACTCGAGGCAACTCCACTCAGGCAACTCGATTGCTCGCCATACATTTCTTCGTGTGCGATGTCGGTTGAAAGCAACTGGCATTCCAAGCAACTTTCTACGCCACCAGCAACTGAGTTGCTCGAGTTTAAACCTGTTCTAGTTTTGGGGGCAGTGGCGTGCCACTCCAGCCACTCTCCGTGAATCCACCAAGAGCCTCGTTCTCGTGTACTCGCGGCTATTGCACATTTAATGGCGGACGTCTTCGCTTCGCTCAGAAAACGCTGAATTTGAGGACACTAGAAACCCCATCCAAAGAAAATGTAAGCCATGAACAGCATTAATTTATCAAAACTGTTTGTTGAATGCATCTATAGGTCGTGAAAGCTCGTACAATGTAAATTTCGAAATGCAGGTCACACGCAGAACCGTGTGTCCGCGGGTCGACGTGTTCGCAACCTGGCGAGAGGTAAAAAATCACAGTGGAAGCGTGTGCGAGCTGCAGTCTCCAGCATTGCCTGGCACATGGCAAGCAACCGGCCACAAGCAACGTGGCAAGAGACTTTGGTTGCCTCGTGTGCGGAGGCTTTTAGAACATGACTGAAAATATAACGCAATGCAATGCAGTTGTGCTATAGTTATGAAGTTCACATGGTGCTGGAGAATATAAAGTTACGTCGTCTGCAAAGAGTAGTGCGAATATCTCTGTCAACCCATGCACACACAGACACACACACATACAAACACACACACATGCACGCACGCATGCACGCACGCACACACACAGGCGCGCGCGCACGCACACACACACACACACGAGTCTACCAATGAGTGATGATAAAAGCGGTGAAAAAGCAGAGACTCTGACCAAGAGAAAAGAGTAAAAAAGGTGTGATTTTATATAGCGACTTTCCACCATTGATCGGTGCTCAAACCGCTTTACACTTTACCCCCTGATCACTGGGCATCTTGATCAATCCTCAATAACTAAGAGATTAAGGAGACTGTGTCGCTCTTGTACCCTGGGCATTCTGAAGGGAAGATAGAACAGATAATCTAAACTGAAACGCATGTCTTGCTATGTTCAATGAAGTTCATAAGGTCACTGAAACACGTCACTACCTCGATGTTCTGATATCAACCGTAAAACCCATTAAAAGCAACAGAGGCAGTCCTCTCTTAGGACTAGATATTCAAGAGAAGCTTTGTGAATCCAGAAATCCTACCTGTAGCTTTATTTGTTCCGAGCCTTTTTGTACCAAACACTTGCAGATATCTCGGTGTCCAGTGTCTTGCTGTGAGAACGATAGTATTCAGACCGTTGGTAAGCTGTGTAATATACAACTGTGAGCACTTATTACTTGTATCAATAAACACTCTTCTACCACTGTTGCTTATTTATTCCTCTCCAAATTTGCTGTTTGACAAACCGTTGAAGGGCTACCCCCGACACGTTTGTTTCCATACTAAACCAATTCCAACATCTCCCAGCGATCTTTGTGATCATGGCTGGTTCAGAATGGGTAGTTCTAAACGTTATTTTTTCCATATTTCACTTGCAAAGTTTTTCAATGATTAATAAGTTTTAACAACTAAATTATATTATTTCCACCCATTCATCCATCCATCCATCCATCAACCCACCCACCCACCCAACCACCCACCCACCCATCCATCCATCCATCCATCCATCCATCCATCCATCCATCCTGCTGAGCAACAACATTCTCCTTCCTGAGAATTTCCTTCCTCATGAATTTAGATAAGTCACCACTGTCCTCCGTCTTAAGGAGTCCGTGACCTGAAATATCGGGAGAGCAGAATCAGTCAGTTAATGCACGTCCGTTTTGCCTCTCCAGCTTCATTGCGTAGTGTTCTGTTTTTCTTTAAATATTCATACGCCACGGTCGAGTGGAAGGCTCTGTCAAGTGCTAGTGACACGCACTCACCCAGGCAGTAACCCTCCGCAGAGACAACTGTGTGCCAGATAATTGAGCGTGGCTCTTGTGAAAACCAGGATGAATGTCACAGAAAAAAGTTCAGGTGTGCCTCACGCACTTTGCAATAAAGGCTATCATGGTTATTTTGACATATCACGTACGCGCACGCACACAAACACTCACACCCACACACATACACACAAACACACACACGCACGCACACATGCACGAACGCATTCACACACACATACACACACACACACACGCGCGCGCACACACACACACACACACACACACGCGCGCGCGCGCGCGCACACAACATACGGACGGCCAAATGGACGGATGGATATGTGAATGGATGGGTGGGTGGATTTATTGATTGATGGATGGATGGATGGATGGATGGATGGATGGATGGATGGATGGATGGATGGATGGATGGATGGATGGATGGATGGATGGATGGATGGATGGATGGATGGATGGATGGATGGATGGATGGATGGATGGATGGATGGATGGATGGATGGATGGATGGATGGATGGATGGATAAAAGAATGACTGCAAATATAAAGAGGTGGTGGGAGACATGAGTAGATTGATCATATCCACTATCCCAATCTTATGAAATTTTATGAAGCATTTTGACACGAGCTAAATAAGGACACAGTGAAGTAAAGCCTTTCATATTAGAACCTGCAGTCAACTATGACTCGAAACGTTCTACATTCCCCCCCCCCCCCCCCTCCACCCCCCCCCCCCCCATCAATACAGAGTCATTAATTCTAAGATGGCTGACCCCTCCATTCCTGCGTTTGAATATTTCTGCTTCCATATTACGGTTTCCACCATTTCACACAGCTTTCGCATAGCCAGGACTCACGCTATGAACAGCTGGGGACAAATCAAAAGAAGTGCTGCATGATCGCTGGACATGCTCATCCAACTCAGGCACAGAGTGTGACGTCATCCACATGACAAGGGAAGCATTCTGAGTCACAGCACAAATTGGCTTTATCGTATGTACACCTCGAATCTCTGGTCTTTCAAAATTCACTAAAAGGGGGGGTAGCCGGGGTCGGACTGACAATAGTACAAAAGATAAGTCGTGACAATGCTTCCAACTGATTGAATTCTTTCTCTTTTTTTTAATCTTTTGGCCCTGAAAAGGGCCGTTTGACTTCTGGTCTCGAGCGCTGGCCGTCAGGCGTGAACTCCTGGGGTCGTGCCCGGCGGGACTGGCTGCTGCAGCAGGTCATTGACTGGCGGCTGCGGGTAGCGGCTCCCACTGGTCGCTGTGGCGCAGGCGGCGGCGGCTTGTGGCTGCTGAGAGCGGCTACGAGAGCTGTGACTTGCAAAGAGGCACCTCGCACGTGCCTCTCATGCTTTTTTCCTGAGAGGTTAAAGTGAACTTCTCTCACAGCCTGCCGGTCATAAATGAACCCCACCCGCTGGTCTCTCTACACTACGGCCAGATGAAGGAGAATACTCCGAAAGCTCGCCAACGACGACTTTCTTTGCAAGTCACAGCTCTCGTAGCCGCTCTCAGCAGCCACAAGCCGCCGCCGCCGCCTGCGCCACAGCGACCAGTGGGAGCCGCTACCCGCAGCCGCCAGTCAATGTCCTGCTGCAGCAGCCAGTCCCGCCGGGCACGACCCCAGGAGTTCACGCCTGACGGCCAGCGCTCGAGACTAGAAATCAAACGGCCCTTTTCCGGACCAAAATATTTTTAAAAAAAGAAAGAATTCAATCAGTCGGAAGCATTGTCAAGACTTATCTTTTGTCTTTCAAAATGACAGGGCAGAAGGACGATGAGATAACAATATTCCTTTCTTGCTTCTTCGACACTGGATGAAGAAGTAAGAACCAAAAATGTTTGAAGTCAAATGTAAGAGAGATAAATTATCAGCTGGTCTCATGGTTTTTAATTTCTCTACAGCATCACTACTTTAAAGTGGCCAGTTGATTTTTTTACTACCAGTGGTGGTTTCATGGAAACGATGTAGCAGTAAATTTTGCGCGCGCACATACACGCGTAAACACACACACACACACACACACTGGCGCAGAGAGACAGGCAGGCAGGCAGGCAGACTGGCAGATAGACAGAGATAGAGATAGAGATAACTCAAAAGAAGAGTAGAAGACAAGCAACCGACTGTTTCTTTCATGAGCAAGTCTGGCCCTGAAGAGGGCCGTTTGGGGGTTGTACTGCCGCCGATGCGGGCAATCACCGCTACAGGATGGAGAGGCAGCGGGTTGGCAGGGGCGTGCAGCGATGCTCTGTATTTCTTTACGGCAAGCTTTCGAAGCTGAGGCTTCTTCATCAGGCCCAAGAGATAGAGATAGACAGACAGACAGGACAGACAGGACAGGTAGAGGCAGACAGAGATAGAGACAGAGGAAGACAGAGTGAGAGAGAGAGAGAGACAGAGAGAGAAATTGATGTTACTCAATTCTGTTTTCTTAATTTGTGGATTAAAAAAAATAATTTTGAATTCAGATGATACATGTATGTTAACATATCAAGCAGTATTTTGTTTGTTTGTTTCTTGGTTTGATTTGTGACAATATTACGAGTACTGCTGAAAGCATCTTCAGTAAGATTAACAAACTATAACTGTAGCTTTAGAAGTTTTGAAAATAAGTCGTATTGCGGGAAAACCGACTTCATATCATGCTTATACGTTATGAATAATATGGAAGTTGTTGTTGTTGCGTACCTGGGCTATACACTCACAGGATCACCCAAGTGGGTGAGATGATTGCGTGTGTGACTGTTTTTGAACACCCCGCCATATAGGAAGCCACACTCCGTCTTCAGGGGATTTGATCTCTGTCTCCAGAGAATGCCAGTTGTTATGTTAGGAGCTTACCACGGCTGAAGATAATCCCCACATAACAGTACAGCATAACAACAATTTGCTGTAGCCTTGGTTTTCGGCTGGAGTCAACAAAAAACAACAGCCTTTGCCCAAAGCAAATAATATGGAAGTGAACTAATAGGAAAACAGCAGATACTTTTACTATTTTATTACATGATGAATTAATAACACGAATTCAAACATTAATCAACGTTATAATCCTGATGCAAATAACTATCACTTTGCTAGCTTTATAAAAAAGGAATGAACATATACGATACATTATTGTGCATAAAGTCTACAAACAGCTCTTTTCATGATTTTACTAGGTACATGACATATAACACAAAGTTATGAAGTTGCCTGCCCAGACCCGCCACCCCCCAACCCCCCCCCCCCAAAAAAAAAACAACAACAAAAAAAAAAAAACACCCAACCAACCACCCACCCACCCAACCACCCAACCACTCACCCAACAAACCACTCACCCAACCAACCACCCAACTACCCAAAAGCTCACCCACCCAACCAATTAATCATCCAACCCAACCGATCCCGAGCCGAGCCGAGCCGAGCCGAGCCGAGCCGAGCCGAGCCGAGCCGAGCCGAGCCGAGCCGAGCCTTGCCGAGCCAAGCAAAACCAAACAAAACAAAACAAAACAAACCAACCCAAACAAAACAAACCAACAATACAAATACATTAAAAAATATTCATTACCTGACAAGATAATTAGCAATACAAACACGAACTTGTCTATTCTTATGCGCAGAAAAAGCGTCATATAGGGTGGTGCATTTATTGTGTTGTGCGATAGAATGAAATAAACCCACTCAAATCAAATGTTGTTCATAGTTTATCGATTATGTTATAGCGACGGACACACATACCAGTACATGTCTACACAGGCGATGGCTAAGACATTGGTCATGACAAATAAAACGGACTAGGTCGGTATACAAGAGCACGTTTCAATTCAACCATGAAAATTTGAGATTATTTGTCCTTCGCAAATGAAATGATCGGAACGAAGCCATGTGTTCAAGCTATCGTAAAAGATTTCATTGTTTCGTTATTCTGTAAACATTTTGACAAGGGGAACAAGTAGTAATGTAATTTTGCTTTAGTAGAGAGATTAGCGTCCTAACAACGTACACCTTTCTTCGTGGAGAGTCGTCCATTCCATCTGGTTCCAGTCCTAATCGCTGCAAGTGCAAAGGACATTCATTTCGAACACTGTAATATATGTGAACGCGATCTGATTTACATGAATATACATGTATATGCTCAATTTCACATGCTGATAAAGGCAGAACTGAATATAGAATAATGAAACTATTGTTGTTATTAACGCAATGTTCAGAGGCCCTAAATTACATGTAGAAATTACGCGAATATGAGTCATCATTACCTTTTAGCCCTAGCTATGATGCCAAGTATACATCCAAACAGGACTGCGACGAGTGCGATGACGTCGAATGCAATGCTCACATTATACAGGTCTGGATACAGTTCTGAAAGACAAGAGTTGTGCATCTTCATACAGCCATCAACCTATTCTGTCTACACCACCGCTAGAAATAACCGTTCAGCTGCAGACACCAAAACGTTAAATGTCCCCCGTCGCAAAAAGAAAACCCAAGGACAGCGAGCTTTTTCTTACATCGGCCCTGTAACGTGGAATAGCCTACCTTTCCCTGTCCGTCACTCTGATTCCATGTCCCAGTTCAAAACCTCCCTTAAGACCCATGTGTTCCAGTCAGTCTTTCCTGACGAGCAGTGAGGTGCTTCACAAGGCGCCTCTTTTATGTTTCGTGTTTTGTTTATTGCCTGCTTTGTTAAGTAGTTGTATTGTATTT
>JAWQFJ010011358.1:0-17182 GCA_034096865.1 Theodoxus fluviatilis
TCTATGTTCTTGTTGTATTGTTGTACCTATAGAGTAAAACTAGGGTTTTCAAACAAAACCCATTGCCACAGTCTGGGGAACACAAACGATAACAAATATGGAATAAGCAAAGGACACTGATGCACAATTTTAAAACAAGCAATTTAATTAAGGAAGGCAAATTCTCTCCCAAATATCACTGCTGCTCCAAATGGGGCTAACCTACGGCTTTCACAACAAAGTCAGGCTTTCCCGAGCACTTGAACATTAACCAAATAAAAATATCCTCTTACAGGATAATACAATAGAATTCAAAGTCAGAATGACGTCACGTTTTCCATCCGACCCGGAATTACGTCACCACTCCACGCTCGTGGAAAAAAACCCTCCCCGTTCATTTGCATACAAGACAAAGTCACTCTTCTCGTTACGCTGAATCGCACCAAGGACCCAAATAGAAAGACAATGTTCCACGATGTAACTGATAGCGTTAACACGCTTGCAGACCGACTGCTCGAAAGAGAAAATGACAATTCTTCCTTACCCGTTTGCAGATGAACTCAGGACGCACAAAGTCTCAAGCCTACAAGCCGTCCTTGCTTAGGCGAGACATCCAGAAAAAACTACACAATCATCTGCCCGCGCAGACGTGAGGGCATCACTCCCTCAGAGCGAAACACACTCTCCGCTCCACACTTCGTCTCTATGTAGACGACCTCCGTAGACAACTCTCGTAGATGCGCCCCGTCTCTCGTAGACGGCCGTAGACCCGTTCGTCTCCCCGTAGACAAACTCCCGTAGATGCGCCCCGTCGCTCGTAGACGGCCGTAGACCGCGTCTTGCTCCTCCGTAGACGACCGTCCCGTGAGCGATGCGCACCCGTCGCGTCGTAGACAGGTCCATAGACGCGTTCGTCTCTCTCTGTACGACGGACTCCACCAAGTAGAATCAAACTCAGAGGCAGGTACTGGTTTGAGCTAGACCCACTCTCGATCCGTAGAGAGTTACCAACCAGTATGGATAGCATGAATCTGACAGACAGTCAGTGACTGACAGACAGACAGATTGACTGACAGATTGACTGAGTCAACTGACAGTTGACATATCAACCGACAGTCTACTCCAACCGCCAGCCGACCTCAACAGTCTGACTCCAGTGTCAACAGTTGGACAGACAGATGACCTCAACAGGTCAATGGCACATTCCACACACAGCTATCTAGCTGCCCACGGTCATCACTTAACCGTGCAGGGTTTCTGCCTCGCGGCTACCCAACTAACGTAGATCTCCAGGCCGTGCAACTTTGCACCCCATAGGAGCCTCTCACGAAAGCAACCATTAGACTCCACGTCTGATGAAGGAATGTACCTATTACACGTTGATGAGCAGTGGGAAAAATATATCACGTCACGAAAAATATTTCTGCTGACAACGCTTACGTCAGAAATCGTCACCTTGCACTAAATTTCGATAACCTAGTGCTATCAGTGTTCAGGAATGTACAAATCCCTATCTCCAATATTCCTTCCCTTGGAAATGCTTTGCAACACAGCTAATTTTATCTTTTCTTTCTTATCTCAAAAACTTTTGTCGCACCTATCACGCGACAAAGCCTCCCAACTAAAGTATAGACTCCCGTCTACACCTTCCGCCTCACAGTCTCTCCAGCAACGCAGGCTCGACTGAGGTAATCGGCCCCCACGTTCCGGCTGCCAGGTATCACATGGACAGTGAAACTGTAAGCTTGCAACAGAAGACTCCATCGCATGAGTCGACCGTTGGCCACCCTGGCCGTCTGCAGGTAGCGCAGAGGCTGGTGGTCTGTCTCCAACACAAACGTGCGACCGTACAGGAAAGGCTGGAATTTCTGCGAAGCCCATACCACGGCCAAGCATTCCCGCTCAATTGTAGAATAGCGGCTCTCCGCCCCAGACAGCTTTCGACTGGCGTAAGCCACTGGATGGAGCACCCCATCTTTCTCCTGCAGGAGCACCGCTCCCAGACCATGGTCAGATGCATCTGTACGGAGTGTAAACGGCAGAGACAGATCAGGCAACTGCAAGACGGGTCGCGCCGTAAGCCTCGCCTTCAGTGCCCTGAATGCAGTCTCCTCTCCGACCAAACAGGGTAAGGGCAGTTCGCGGTCAGGCGGAGCCATGTCCTCGGTCTCCTCGACCACCGCGACAGCAATCGCGGGGGTCGACAGGTCAGACTCCCCTGTCTGCCGAACTCGGTACCGTTTCAGGAGATTTGCGTGATAAAGCCTCTCACGCCCAAACATCCTGACCCGGTAGTCGCACACCCCTTTTCTTTCCAGGACCTCAAAGGGACCCTGCCAGCACAACTGGAGCTTGTTGTGCTGCTGCGGCAGCAGCAGCAGCACCTGATCGCCCGGACGGAATTGGCGGTCAACCGTTTTACGGTTGAAAACTCCCGCGTGCTTTTGGGAAGCAGCGGATAACTTCTCGCGCGCCAGCTTGCAGGTCTCCTCAATCCTGTTGCGCAAATCCACCACATACTCGGAGGTGGTGCGCACTTGTTCGTCGGTCCCCTCCTCAGTCCACAGACTGCGGAGCACTGCCATCGGACCGCGAACTGTCCTCCCATACAGTAACTCGAAGGGGGAAAAACCGAGGCTCTCCTGGGGAACTTCCCGATACGCAAAGAGCAAGGCAGGGATATAGCGGTCCCACTGCCTGGGTTTTTCCTGCGCCAGCTTACGCAGCATGGTCTTGAGCGTGCCGTTATAGCGCTCCACTAGACCATTCCCTTGAGCATGGTACGGGGTGGTGGCGAGTCCCTTGATGGATAGCAGCCTCTCCACCTCCCGCATGATATCACTCATAAATTGAGTGCCTCTATCAGTGAGGATTTCTGCCGGGATGCCCACTCTGGACCACACTTGCCACATGGCCTCTGCGACGGTCACAGCGTCGATATTCTTCAGAGGAATGGCTTCCGGGTAGCGAGTAGCGTAGTCCACAAAGACTAGGATGTACCGATTCCCAGTCTCCGATGCAGGAGTGATCGGCCCTACCAAATCCACTGCTACTCGCTCAAATGGTGTGTCTATGAGTGGCATTTTCCCAATCGGCACTTTACGTGGCTTGGGGGAAACCCGTTGGCACTGGTCACATGATGACACGAAGCGCCTCGAGTCAGGGCACATCCCCGGCCAATAGAATTGTTTCCACACACGCTCTTGAGTTCTCTGCACGCCCATATGGCCTCCCATCGGTGGCTCATGCGCTAGGCTGAGGACACCCTGCCTCAGCCCACGGGGAACAACGACTTGAGTGTACACGGCCCCGTGGCCGCGAAACTCGCGATACAAGATCCCCTTCTTCCACACGAATCGGACTTCGCCTGACCGCTTGGTCGGCGTCACGCTCTTCTTCTCGGCAGCCTCACGGCAGTGCCTCAGAGAAGGATCTGCAACTTGCAACTCGCGTAGTTGCGAAGGAGTCACTTCCCCTAACCCTGGCGGTGCCACACACAACGGAGTGGTCTTCTTCTTCTTCTCAGCAGCAACAGCTGCACGCGTAACCACAGAGACGGACTTGGGAAGTGCATACACTGGTAGAATGTGGGAATCGCCCAGCCCGGCGTGATTACCCACTATGAAGTCAACGACAGGCTCGTCCATGACGACGGCCTCTACAATACCCGTGTAAAACGGGCAGTCCACCTGGACAGCGGCTACCGGATAGCATCTTTTCACACTGGCTTCCGCCATAGCCACCTCAAGCTCTCGGCCTGTGAACTTTGATCGCGGAACCAGAGATCGTTTCACTACACAAACTTGAGACCCGGTGTCTCGCAAGCCCTGTACAGTAACTCCCTCCACCACTACCAGGCATCTGGGGTCGTAGTCCTGCTTACTACAGGGGAAACATAGGGTTGGAACAGAGACAGGCAACGGTGACTGCACGGGGCCCCTAGACACAGCTCCCGCAGTTTTGACTTTCCCGAGACAGTCCCTCGCTAAGTGCTTCGAAGAGTTGCAAAGAAAACACTTCCTAGCGTTCTGTCCACCCTGCCCACCCCCAGGCTTTCCTTTGGGATTTCCTCCCCCGGAATTTCCACCCTTCGATTTCCCTCCAGCTCCTGAGTAACCACCCTGTGGTTTTCCCTGCTGGAAAGGTTTCCTCCCGCTCTCACCATGAGCTTCCCAATGGATCTCAGCTGACACCACAGCTTCCGCTAACGTTTGAGGTTGCTTCTCCTTAACGTACGCAGCCATATCCGGCCTCAGCGCTTGCAGGAACTGTTCCAGTAACACAAGCTGTCTCAAGTCAGCTATCTTGGAAAGTTCATGCCATTTGGCCAGATTCTCCCCAATCCGAGCACCAAACTGAGTATAGGTCTCGTTCTCCCGCTTCCTGCACGTCCGGAACCTCTGCCGGTAGGTTTCAGCAGTAAGTTGGTAACGCCTCAACAAAGCGACCTTCAAACTCTCGTAACTCTCAGCAGCAGCATCATCGAGAGAATTATATACTTCGGCAGCCCTGCCGGTCAGTCTAGTAGAAACCCTAGTAGCCCACGTGCTTTCCTCCCACTTGCTCAGAGTCGCCACTCTTTCAAACCGTTTTAGCCACGTGGCTATTTCTTCTTTGCTTTCCTCAAACAGGGGGATTGAGACACGAAACCCTAGGTCGGCACGATCCTCATCCGTACCATCACTCATACTGATCTGATCTCTCTCTCCTTGAGTTTTCCTTTCAGACCCTTGAATCATGAGTTGCTTCCTGAGTTCGTGCTCCTCTTTCTCTCGCCTCTGTCGTTCCTCAAATTCCCACAGCTCTCTCTTCAATCTCTCTTCGAGTTCATGATGCTCTCTCATGAGTTTTTCTCGCTCTATCTCAAGCTTCGCTTGCTCTCTCTTCATCTCATCCTCAAGCTTTGCTTGCTCTCTCTTCCTCTCATCCTCAAGCTTCGTTTGCTCTCTCTTCCTCTCATCCTCAAGCTTCGTTTGCTCTCTCTTCCTCTCATCCTCAAGCTTTGTTTGCTCTCTCTTCCTCTCATCCTCAAGCTTTACTTTCTCCAACTCCAGTCGCGCTAACTCCACATCCTCTCTCGCCAGACGTTCAGCTACGAATTCTGGAACCGCTGAAGCTTCCACTCCTAGTTCAGTGGCTAACCCTCGCCAACGCGCGATCCGATCTGCTCTGGAATCGGCGTTGGACGCCATGGTAACGCTACCCCCAGTCGCGCGCCCAGAACGAAGTTCCATAAACACTTGACCTCACCAAATCTTCAGACAACAACCACCACAGCACTCACTGGTCACGCACACCACTGGCAAAAGGGTATCAGCAGCAATGTCAAGCAAGTCATCGAGAGCAAAAAATCACAAGGTATGCACAAAGCAATCAGTGTCCCGTGTTCCCAGAATGTGGCAATACGACAAATGATAGTAATTTCTTACAAATTACAAAAAAGATCACATCCTGAGTAGGCTCGCCAATGTCGTGGATAGTTTGTTTTTTTTCTTACTTTTAAATGTTAGTTGTAGTACATTCTATGTTCTTGTTGTATTGTTGTACCTAAAGAGTAAAGCTAGGGTTTTCAAACAAAACCCATTGCCACAGTCTGGGGAACACAAACGATAACAAATATGGAATAAGCAAAGGACACTGATGCACAATTTTAAAACAAGCAATTTAATTAAGGAAGGCAAATTTTCTCCCAAATATCACTGCTACTCCAAATGGGGCTAACCTACGGCTTTCACAACAAAGTCAGGCTTTCCCGAGCACTTGAACATTAACCAAATAAAAATATCCTCTTACAGGATAATACACTAGAATTCAAAGTCAGAATGACGTCACGTTTCCCATCCAACCCGGGATTACGTCACTCCTCCACGCTCGTGGAGAAAACCCTCCCTGTTCATTTGCATACAAGACAAAGTCACTCTTCTCGTTACGCTGAATCGCACCAAGGACCCAAATAGAAAGACAATGTTCCACGTTGTAACTGATAGCGTTAACACGCTTGCAGACCGACTGCTCGAAAGAGAAAAATGACAATTCTTCCTTACCCGGTTGCAGATGAACTCAGGACGCACAAAGTCTCAAGCCTACAAGCCGTCCTTGCTTAGGCGAGACATCCAGAAAAACTACACAATCATCTGCCCGCGCGGACTTGAGGGCATCACTCCCTCAGAGCGAAACACACTCTCCGCTCCACACTTCGTCTCTATGTAGACGACCTCCGTAGACAACTCTCGTAGATGCGCCCCGTCTCTCGTAGACGGCCCGTAGACGCGTTCGTCTCCCCGTAGACAACTCCCGTAGATGCGCCCCGTCTCTCGTAGACGGCCCGTAGACGCGTTTGTCTCTCCGTAGACGACTCCCGTAGATGCGCCCCGTCTCTCGTAGACGGCCCGTAGACGCGTTCGTCTCCCTGTAGACGACTCCACCAAGTAGAATCAAACTCAGAGGCAGGTACTGGTTTGAGCTAGACCCACTCTCGATCCGTAGAGAGTTACCAACCAGTATGGATAGCATGAATCTGACAGACCGTCGGTGACTGACAGACAGACAGATTGACGGACCGATTGACTGATTCAACTGACAGTTGACATATCAACCGACAGTCTACTCCAACCGCCAGCCGACCTCAACAGTTGACCTCAACAGTTGACAGACAGATGACAGACAGATGACCTCAACAGGTCAATGGCACATTCCACACACAGCTATCTAGCTGCCCACGGTCATCACTTAACCGTGCAGGGTTTCTGCCTCGCGGCTACCCAACTAACGTAGATCTCCAGGCCGTGCAACTTTGCACCCCATAGGAGCCTCTCACGAAAGAAACCATTAGACTCCACGTCTGATGAAGGAATGTACCTATTACACGTTGATGAGCAGTGGGAAAAATATATCACGTCACGAAAAATATTTCTGCTGACTACGCTTACGTCAGAAATCGTCACCTTGCACTAAATTTAGATAACCTTGTGCTATCAGTGTTTAGGAATGTACAAATCCCTATATCCAAAATTCCTTCCCTTGGAAATGCTTTGCAACACAGCTAATTTTATCTTTTCTTTCCTATCTCAAAACTTTTGTCGCACCTATCACGCGACAATGTCGTAATAAATGAAATTTTAAAAAAGTAACGAAAGTGCTTATATTAATGTCTGTATTTATCAAAATGAACATTTTCCATAATGAGTACATTTGTGAATATTTAGTACACGCCATGAGCTTGCCTGCTAGGGAAGGTATGTGCGTTAGAAATAGTCTGTATTATTATTATTATTATTATTATTATTATTATTATTATTATTATTATTATTACTTCATTTCAGTAATTACTGTGTGCAGTACTCTGTGATGTCATTTACAGCATTCTGCTTACTGATAAACACGACGCTTGTGACGACGAGGGATACAGAGATACAGGCCACGACAACTATTAGTGCTATGGTTCCATAGACGGGCGTTGGATCTGAGGGAAGAGGCAAGTATAGACTGTTGTTGGAGGGAAAGTGAACAATTTTCTAGTAAATGTATCAGGAACAAATGAATACTTTTAAATAAGCCAGAGAGAAAAAACGACGGAATCATAAACTGTCTTTTCAAGCGATGAACATTCCGTATTAAAGCAGTACTTTGTCACTCTGGAGAAAAGGGAACAGAAGACACACTGCTCCCCCCCCCCCCCACCCCCCACCCCACACCGCCCACCCCAGCTTGCACTCGACCTGTATCAGCTATTAAAATCGATGGTGGGCTGCGGAGGTGTGTGTGAGTGTGTGTGTGTGTGTGTGTGTGTGTGTGTGTGTGTGTGTGTGTGTGTGTGTGTGTGTGTGTGTGTGTGTGTGTGTGTGTGTATGTGTGTGTGTGTGTATTTTAGTAACAGTAAAAGCACATGAATTATCGGCACGTCGACCCTTCATTATTGAAAGGAAGGCAGTTATATAATAATGTGGTTTGATAATTTTTCACTTTCTCATATGACACACCAGAAGATGAATGAGCATTTATCATGTGATTATGTGCGCGCGCGCACGCGCGCGTGTGTGTGTATGTGTGTAAGAGAGACAGACAGACAGACAGACAGACAGACAGACAGACAGAGACAGAGATTAAAAGACAGAGATTAAAAGACAGAGAGAGAGAGAGGAAGAGAGAGAGAAAGAGGGAGAAAGAAAGAGAGACAAACAGACAGAGATACAAAGAGAGAGAGAGAGAGAGAGAGAGAGAGAGAGTAACAAAGAGAGAGAGAGAGTAACAAAAAGAGAGAGAGAGTAACAAAGAGAGAGAGAGAGAGAGAGAGAGAGAGAGAGAGAGAGAGAGAGAAGGACGGACGGACGGACGGACACACAGGCAGAGACAGAGACAGAAAGATAGACTAAGAGACAGAGAGACTGACAGATTGACAGACTGACTGACCGACCGACCGACAGACCGACCGACCGACCGACCGACCGACCAACCAACCGACCGACCGACCGACCGACTGACCGACTGACCGTGAAAAATAGAAAGATGGATAGACAGAAACAAAGACGAATAGGCACGAAGAAACAGACACACACGAACGCACACACACACATACGCTCACGCACACACACACACATACACACACCGCACACACACACACCGCACACACACACACACACACATGACACAACAAGAAGGGCAAAGCCCATACGACTCACATGCTTGACCTTGACCTTTACATGACATTGACCTTCGGGTGACCTTCAAGGTCAAGGCCATTCAACTACACCTAGCAATGACATCATACACTAAACTAAGGAATGCTTTACACATTTTTCCTACCAAAATACATGTGGCCTTGACCCAAGGTCAAGGTCATTCAAGGTCATGCAACACAAAGCTGTTAATTCAAGACATAGGAAGCACAATGGTGCTTATTGGCACTTTCTACCATGAAATATGGTCACTTTTAGTGGTTCACTATCCCATTTTGGTCACATTTCATTAGGGTCAAAGTGACCTTGACCTTGATGATATGTGACCAAATGTGTCTCATGATGAAAGTATAACATGTGCCCCACATAATTGTTAAGTTTGAAACAGTTATCTTCCATAGTTCAGGGTCAAGGTTACTTCAAAATATGTATACAATCCAACTTTGAAGAGCTCCTGTGACCTTGACCTTGAAGCAAGGTCAACCAAACTGGTATCAAAAAATAGGGCTTACTTTGCCCTATATACCATGTATAGGTGAGGTATCCAATCTCAAAAACTTCAGAGAAAATTGAGAAAATGTGAAAAATGGCTGTTTTTTACACAACATTTATGGCTCCTGCGACCTTGACCTTGAAGCAAGGTTAAGTAACTATGTATGCTTTTTGAGGCCTTGTCATCATACACCATCATGCCAAATTGGGTGTTGATAGACTTAATAGTCTCCGAGAAAAATCCAACGTTTAAGTTTTTTACGCCCGGACGGACGGACGGACGGACGGACGACACGGGTGAGTACATAGACTCACTTTTGCTTCGCATGTGAGTCAAAAACAGACACTCACACACCTAGGCAGCAACTAAACTGCCAGCCTGTTTGACAGATTGATCAGACAGACACGTGGACAGGCACAAAGACAGACAAAATGAAGACAGACTAACTCACTCACACACAACCACACACACACACACACGCAAATACACATATGTGCAAGCAAACACGCGCGCGCACACTCACACACAATCATGCACACGTGCGCGCGTGAAAATCTACTATTAGCTTTGTGAAAGATTTCGCCAACCCACTTCTCATCACTCACTAGATACATGCTCGCGGAAACTGCATATTCAAAATCAGAAACTTCACATGGTTTTAAAACGTGTAATAAATGTTTAGTGTACATTCATTCTGTAAACTTGCAATTTCTGGATATTCCTTAAGAACGGTATACTCACGGAGCACAGTCAAATCGCAAACATTGCTTCGAATGGTGCTGGAGGCAGTGTTCGAAGTGTTACTGATAACAGTTGTCCAGGCTCCATGGTAATGTGGAAATGTCGTGCCATTGAAGTAGAAGACCTTCCTGCCATTCCTTTCAAAACAGCCAACATGCTCGTTTCTTTGGGGACATGCAGTGACATCGAGAGTTCCTCCATCCACTGGATTCCCACGTAAAACAAATGTAAGCATCGTGCCTGCAGAGCTTGGAAATGGCATGACCTGGACATAGGCGAGATAGAGAGGTGCTGGTACGATCGAGACGTTCGGGCAAACTTCATTGACAATGTACGTGCAGCTGTTGTTCACTGAAAGAGAAAAGTTTCAAGGACGAACTTTAGGTGTTGTCTGTTTGATTGCCCATCTGTTTTTTAGTCACTCGGGATTTGTGCTGTTTGCCTCTGTGTGTTTGTGTGTTTGTGTGTTTGTGTGTGTGTGTGTGTGTGTGTGTGTGTGTGTGTGTGTGTGTGTGTGTGTGTGTGTGTGTGTGTGTGAGTGTGTGTGCGTGTGTATGTGTACCTGCGGACATGCGTGTGTGTGCGTGCGTGTGTTCGCGCGTTTGTGTGAGTGCATGTGTGTGTGTGAATTCGTATATGTGTGTGTGTATCCCTGCCTGCGTGTCTGTCGGGCGGTGTGTCTATAAACGCCTAAGCGTCTTTATTAACTTAAGTAACGTCGATGAAACAACAACTACTGAAGAAAAGACATACATACAGACAGATATACCTAGACAGGCACAAACACACACACACACTTACACACACACACGCGCGCGCGCACGCACACACACACACACGCGCGCGCGCGCACACACACAAACTTATACACACACACACACGTGCGCGCGTATACACATACACACATTCACACACACACACACACACACATACACACACACGCTCGCACACACACACACACACACACATACACACAACACACACACACACAACACACACACACACACATACACACACACACACAAACACACAACACACACACACACGCATTCACGCACGCACGCATACACGCACGCACGCGCACACACACACGCACGCACACCCACACACAACACCCACACACACACACACACACACACACACACACACACACACGTTAGACATTTAGAGTGACAGACACACACACAGTAACAACAAGAAGGGCAAAGCCCATACGACTCACATGCTTGACCTTGACCTTTATATGACCTTGACCTTCAGGTGACCTTCAAGGTCAAGGTCAAACAACTAAACCTACCAATGACATCATACACGAAGAAATGCTTTACACATTTTCCCTACCAAAATACATGTGACCTTGACCCAAGGTCAAGGTCATCCAAGGTCATGCAACACAAAGCTGTTAATTCAAGACATAGGAAGCACAATGGTGCTTATTGGCACTTTCTACCATGAGATATAGTCACTTTTAGTGGTTCACTACCCCATTTTGGTCACATTTCATAAGGGTCAAAGTGACCTTGACCTTGATGATATGTGACCAAATGTGTCTCATGATGAAAGTATAACATGTGCCCCACATAATTATTAAGTTTGAAACAGTTATCTTCCATAGTTCAGGGTCAAGGTCACTTCAAAATATGTATACAATCCAACTTTGAAGAGCTACTGTGACCTTGACCTTGAAGCAAGGTCAACCAAACTGGTATCAAAAGATAGGGCTTGCTTTGACCTATATACCACTTGTAGCTAAGGTCGCCATTCTCAATAACCTGGGAGAAAATTGGGAAAATGTGAAAAATGACTGTTTTTGAGACCACATTTATGGCTCCTGTGACCTTGACCTTGAAGCAAGGTCAAGTCACTATGTATATTTTTTGAGGCCTTGTCATCATACACCATCATGCCACATTTGGTGTTGATAGACTTAATAGTCTCCGAGAAAAATCCAACGTTTAAGTTTTTTACGGACGCCCGCCCGGACGGACGGACGGACGGACGGACGGACGGACGGACGGACGACACGGCTCAGTACATAGACTCACTTTTGCTTCGCATGTGAGTCAAAAATGAAGACGAACAATCAAAGACATACAATATATGATATACACAAACACACATACAGGCACACAATCAGACGGGCATAGACCCAAAAACACAAACACACACACACACACACACACACACAGACATATACACACACACACACACACACATATACACACACACGCACGCTCGCACACGCACACACACACACACAGGTACACAGACACGTACACACAAATAGCACATACGCGCGCGTGCACTCACACAAACACACACACACACGCGCACACACAGCCATACACACAAATACTCACTCATGGGTGTTCGCGCGCATGTGCATTTGCACGCACAAATACACATGAGTTAGGCAAAGAGGCTAATAGATAGATAGAAAAAAAGTTTGGCCTCTTTTTAACCAACAACAAAAAAAATTCAGGGCTATCTACCTACCTACCCCCTTCTCCCCCCCCCCCCCCCCCCCTCCCCCCCCCCCCATTTTCCCCCATGTGACCGTAACCGCAATATGTTGTTTTTTTTTAATTGGGGGGGGGGGGATGTCAGTGGGGGTAGAGGAATGATAGAGGGATATAGTTTTCAAGAAATACGTAGGAAACGTTTTTTCTTACGTTGGACGTTACACATTGAGCTTTGGATAATTTCACTGTCGTTAGTCGACGGTAGCACTGCGAACCAGTTTCCAATGTGCTCGCTCTCTGAGGCAGGGTTGACTTAAAACTGAAAAATTCTCACTCCGCCAGCGTCACTGCAGCCGCAGGAAGCCGTGGCATCGCATGGACCGTTTCTTGGCACAAAGCAGGGTGGTAAGCCTTGCTCCACATTTCTGTAAAACCGCACACTCCCGGCCGCGTCCCTTGAGGGCGTTCCTGACAGTTTGACAGACAACTTAAAACTGCCTCCTGCACAGAATGAATGATCACAGTGTACTGTTATCAGCGTTGCAGCCTGAGCATCATCTGAAAACAAAACAAAAATAAAAATAAAATAGTGTTCACGCGCGTGCGGGCAGAAACACACACACACACACACACACACACACACACCAGCGCACACACACACACGCACACCAGCGCGCGCACACACACACACACACCAGCGCACACACACACACACACACACACACACACACACCAGCGTACACACACGCACGCACGCACACACACAAACACACACACACGCACACCGGCACACACACACACACACACGCACCCACACACACACACACACGTACACGCACACAGCACACACACACACACCAGCACGCACTCACACACACACACACAGACAAACACACACATATTCACACGCACACACGCACAACAGCACACACACACGCGCGCACACCAGCACATACACACACGCACACCAGCACACACACACGCGCGCGCGCACACACACACACACACGCACACGCACACACACGCACACGCACACAGCACACACACACACCAGCACGCACACACACACACACAGACAAACACACACACTCACACACACACACGCACACCAGCGCACACACTCGCACACCAGCACACACACACACACACACACACACACACACACACACACACGCACATCAGCACACACACACACACACACACACACACACACACACACACACACACACACACACGCACGCACACCAGCACACACACACACACACGCACACCAGCACACACACACACACACACACACACCAGTACACACGCACACCAGCACACACACACACACACACACACACACACACACCAGCACACCAGCACACACACACACACACACACACACACACACCAGCACACCAGCACACACACACATAACCGCAGCCAAGCCAGAGCCCGTATGGATGATGATGGATGGGATGGATAACAGGGGGAGGGGGAGGAGGAGGGGGAAGGGGAAGGGGAGGGGGAGGGGGGGAAGGGGAGGGGGAGGGGGGGGAAGGGGAGGGGGAGGGAGTTGCTGATGAGGGGGGGGAGGGGTGAGGGGGGGGGGGGTGGGGGAGGGGGAGGGAGATGGAGATGGAGATGGGGAGGGGGAGGGGGAGGGGGAGGGGGATGGGGATGGGGATGGATGGGGATGGGGATGGAGATGGGATGGGAGGGATGGGAGGGATGGGATGGGATGGAATGGATGGGATGGATAGGATGGATGGGATGGGATGGATGGGATGGAGGGGGTGGAGGGGATGGGTGGTTGGATGGTTGGAGGGAGGGAGGGTCGTGAAGGAGGGAGGGAGGGAGGGAGATTTACGATCTATTAGCCTTTGTACGCTATGTAAGACCATTATGCGCGAAAATCATTAGAGTAGTTTAGAGCAAACGCAAATCAGGTCACGATGTCCCTATTTATTCGCTTCTTACAAATCTTAGGGAGACGCAGTGGGTCTATTTTGACTCCCAACCCACGGCAGGCCCGTATGCATGAGAAGGAAGGAAGAGTCCTCATGTGCAAAACTTGCTAATAAAGTAAATACTATAGAAGTTATGTCAGAGGTCACTCGCTATGCATGGGCGATGATTTGCGTTGTAGTAGTCACTGTAGAGGTAGGTAGTAACTAGCTAGGGAGGGGTTTCCCGGGAATCCCGTCATTGTGCTCATGTGCATTGTGTCTTTGGCTGTTGTCTGCTTTTTGATTGATTACGCATTTTGCGCGCATGCAAGTCCTCGTGCAACTCATCATCAATTTCCAATATTTCATGGTGATAAAATATAAATCTATTGTAGATTGCTTCATCATCGAACAATTCAAGCGGATTTGTTCAGTCTCTATTCTGTCCCGTCTCCTTCGTTGCTGTTGCCGGTCAAACACGCACGTGAATGCCGTCATTATTCGTGTTGACATTTCATGTTCTCTCTCCAGCCTCAGCTCGCACTTTTCCAACCAGTCTCGTGAGATTCTGGCGTACGTCGGCACACATTTCCTCGTTTACAAAAATAAAGTAATTTAATCTGAAAAGTGTTTGCATAAACAAAAATGCAATGTAAATGTATCATTTTCATGGCATCGTATAAAACTGGCTTTGCAATAATAGCACATGCTTCGACGTTTAGGTACGTCGACCCGCATTTCCAAATATGTATGTAAAATTGTAGGAACTTACACGACTTATTGATGTATTCAACATACAGCTTTGATAGATTAATGCTGTTCATTGCTTACGGTTCCTTTGGATGGGTTTCACGTATCCCAGAATACAGCGTTATCTGCGAACCGATGACAACAATGGCGGCCGAATTCATTGTAACTACGGCTGTACTCATGGGGCCTGGCAGTAGCCGAATTGGGGTTGTTTGAGAACATCGGTGCTTGTTAAGGAACCACCACTCTCGACTCATGCACCTCTAAGTAATGATTTTTTACTTGAATAGTTGACACTTACTCACATAACTTCCCTCTCATGCATATGGGCCACAAAGGAGACTGCTGAGGAGCATCATAGTACATCAGACCATGGGGATTCGGTCTGTCTACAAAATTCAGGGACAAATGCATTTGGTTGGGTAAACCGCCGCAGCCCCTCCAGGCTCCATGATGAACTTTACCTCGAGGAGAGCAGTCCGGCTAAAGTTGATATAATAGATAATACAATAACTTCACTACATATTCGTTGCAAACACACATAGAGAAGCTAGATATCTTACCCCAGCAGACGCTCAACAAATGCAGCAATCCAAAGACGACGAAAATCATGATTTTGATGAATATGTAGCTCGTATCCTCCACATCACATCTCTCGTGATAGGATGATTTTGACGCAAGGGAAGCAACTCTCGTCGATGTAATGTGACGCTGGATTGCTGTCTGCAGCTGACTTTTCCATGGGAGGCCAGTCAGTAGCGCTCCAAGCTCATTCCGCAGTAACTTTCGCTCAATATTCTCCGCAAGACGTGCCTTGATGAAGACCTGGAATAATCAGAGCAACGGTGACCTGAAGAATTAACAAGGAAACGACGTTTGGTTTGCCCAAATTGGGTTAGTATAATATACGGACACGGACCATTGTAACTAAGCATTTCGGGCGCTAACCGAAAGGTCGAAGGATCAGTCCCTGCCTTTGGTCGTACTTTTTTTTCCCTGTCTGTCCCACGCAGGGCTTCGGCTCTGTATGTTAATTAAACGTGTATCTGGTTGACTTCAATTTCGCTATATATTCAGTAAACGTGCGGCTATTTAGATTGTGGTCTCTGTTAAACATTGGAAAAACTTTTTTTACATGGGAGCGATGTAGAATGTTGCACGTAGAGGTGTTCCAATTAAGGGGGGGGGGGGGAGGGAATTCCGCAGCCAGGCGCCAAGTATGAGTCATAATGTAAATATGGAACGGGTGAATTACACTTTTATACTATAAATCGGGCAAAGTGTGCAGATGTCAGAAACGTCGTTTTCTGTTTTAAACATTCCTATCATTAGCGTAACTCCATTGCTGGGTTCAAGTTGCAGAAGTAGGACAACGTCGTACGGACACAGGGTCTGCGCTTTTTAGTGGGCAGACCGGCGCCTGGCTGCAGTAGTCTTACCCATGAGGGATGCCTTTTTGTTAGAAATTTCCATGAAACCCATGGAGGAGAAAGTCGAATGGCCACTGAGATACAATAATAAACCACGTGATAGCTCCGCTGCCATCTTGGAAATGGCGCATGCACATTGCACACTGACTCGCTCCACATAATGAGCAAAGGATCTCTGTGCGTGAACGAGTATACACTCGGTGAGCATTTACGATGCACCTACCCCTCTCTGTGTGACTGCGTTTGTGTTGGCTCAATGTCAAAGCGAGCCGAAACACAACCCAAAACAAAAGTTTAAACGGGAATTTCCCGTCCCCTACCATCAGTCTAGAATATAAGTGTTTCATAATGATCGTACTCTGACCCCCTCCTTACTGTGATGAGGTTGGGATTGGACTTTGAGGGTGGGGTGGGGTGGGGGGGGGGGGGGGGTGTCAGACCCAACCAAATTCGATACCAGACACGGGTTTCTCAGAAAAAATCCTAACGCATCATTGGCGATCCTTTCTCGAAACAAGGTGTTTTGCTGTTTCAAAAAAAAAGAGAAAAAAATGTTCAGAGATAAGCGTTCAAGGCGAGTGACTGTGTGGATAAGTTCAGTTAGAAGATGGTTGGATGTGTGGAGTTCAAAGACCTAGCAGCCGAGTAAGTAAAATAAGACCGAAACATTAATTTTAAAAATACTTAAGTCTTATATGTCAAAAGAGGTAAATGGAAATAT
>JAWQFJ010011359.1:0-22500 GCA_034096865.1 Theodoxus fluviatilis
TGACCCATTCCTGCATGTGTGTGGCACAGCACAGTCTGTACGTCTGCAGCCGTGACCCATTCCTGCATGTGTGTGGCACAGCACAGTCTGTACGTCTCCAGCCGTGACCCATTCCTGCATGTGTGTGGCACAGCACAGTCTGTACGTCTCCAGCCGTGACCCATTCCTGCATGTGTGTGGCACAGCACAGTCTGTACGTCTCCAGCCATGACCCATTCCTGCATGTGTGTGGCACAGCACAGTCTGTACGTCTCCAGCCGTGACCCATTCCTGCATGTGTGTGGCACAGCACAGTCTGTACGTCTCCAGCCATGACCCATTCCTGCATGTGTGTGGCACAGCACAGTCTGTACGTCTCCAGCCATGACCCATTCCTGCATGTGTGTGGCACAGCACAGTCTGTACGTCTCCAGCCATGACCCATTCCTGCATGTGTGTGGCACAGCACAGTCTGTACGTCTCCAGCCATGACCCATTCCTGCATGTGTGTGGCACAGCACAGTCTGTACGTCTCCAGCCATGACCCATTCCTGCATGTGTGTGGCACAGCACAGTCTGTACGTCTCCAGCCATGACCCATTCCTGCATGTGTGTGGCACAGCACAGTCTGTACGTCTCCAGCCGTGACCCATTCCTGCATGTGTGTGGCACAGCACAGTCTGTACGTCTCCAGCCATGACCCATTCCTGCATGTGTGTGGCACAGCACAGTCTGTACGTCTCCAGCCGTGACCCATTCCTGCATGTGTGTGGCACAGCACAGTCTGTACGTCTCCAGCCGTGACCCATTCCTGCATGTGTGTGGCACAGCACAGTCTGTACGTCTCCAGCCGTGACCCATTCCTGCATGTGTGTGGCACAGCACAGTCTGTACGTCTCCAGCCATGACCCATTCCTGCATGTGTGTGGCACAGCACAGTCTGTACGTCTCCAGCCATGACCCATTCCTGCATGTGTGTGGCACAGCACAGTCTGTACGTCTCCAGCCGTGACCCATTCCTGCATGTGTGTGGCACAGCACAGTCTGTACGTCTCCAGCCGTGACCCATTCCTGCATGTGTGTGGCACAGCACAGTCTGTACGTCTCCAGCCGTGACCCATTCCTGCATGTGTGTGGCACAGCACAGTCTGTACGTCTCCAGCCGTGACCCATTCCTGCATGTGTGTGGCACAGCACAGTCTGTACGTCTCCAGCCGTGACCCATTCCTGCATGTGTGTGGCACAGCACAGTCTGTACGTCTCCAGCCATGACCCATTCCTGCATGTGTGTGGCACAGCACAGTCTGTACGTCTCCAGCCATGACCCATTCCTGCATGTGTGTGGCACAGCACAGTCTGTACGTCTCCAGCCGTGACCCATTCCTGCATGTGTGTGGCACAGCACAGTCTGTACGTCTCCAGCCGTGACCCATTCCTGCATGTGTGTGGCACAGCACAGTCTGTACGTCTCCAGCCATGACCCATTCCTGCATGTGTGTGGCACAGCACAGTCTGTACGTCTCCAGCCGTGACCCATTCCTGCATGTGTGTGGCACAGCACAGTCTGTACGTCTCCAGCCATGACCCATTCCTGCATGTGTGTGGCACAGCACAGTCTGTACGTCTCCAGCCATGACCCATTCCTGCATGTGTGTGGCACAGCACAGTCTGTACGTCTCCAGCCGTGACCCATTCCTGCATGTGTGTGGCACAGCACAGTCTGTACGTCTCCAGCCGTGACCCATTCCTGCATGTGTGTGGCACAGCACAGTCTGTACGTCTCCAGCCGTGACCCATTCCTGCATGTGTGTGGCACAGCACAGTCTGTACGTCTCCAGCCATGACCCATTCCTGCATGTGTGTGGCACAGCACAGTCTGTACGTCTCCAGCCGTGACCCATTCCTGCATGTGTGTGGCACAGCACAGTCTGTACGTCTCCAGCCATGACCCATTCCTGCATGTGTGTGGCACAGCACAGTCTGTACGTCTCCAGCCATGACCCATTCCTGCATGTGTGTGGCACAGCACAGTCTGTACGTCTCCAGCCGTGACCCATTCCTGCATGTGTGTGGCACAGCACAGTCTGTACGTCTCCAGCCATGACCCATTCCTGCATGTGTGTGGCACAGCACAGTCTGTACGTCTGCAGCCGTGACACATTCCTGCATGTGTGTGGCACAGCACAGTCTGTACGTCTCCAGCCGTGACCCATTCCTGCATGTGTGTGGCACAGCACAGTCTGTACGTCTCCAGCCGTGACCCATTCCTGCATGTGTGTGGCACAGCACAGTCTGTACGTCTCCAGCCGTGACCCATTCCTGCATGTGTGTGGCACAGCACAGTCTGTACGTCTCCAGCCGTGACCCATTCCTGCATGTGTGTGGCACAGCACAGTCTGTACGTCTCCAGCCGTGACCCATTCCTGCATGTGTGACCCCAGTACCAGTGATTCCTCAGTTGATGTACCATCTCCATATGTTTCAAACATATTGCGGTAAACTGAAGTGCATCTGGTTGAAGTAAAACATAAGACACAGACGTCAAGCGTGCTTGATTTATTTTATTTTTCCTTTCAAATAAACATGTTTTAACATACACGTATTTTCTGGTCACCATCTAAGAAGGTTCATTTGCAATTCAAACGCAAGCATTGTTTGTACAGACGAACTACATATTCTGCTTTAGATATGACACTGAAATGTCGCGTCCAATAACTGTGAAAATAGCCAAAAGCACAGAAAGATTATAAAGAAAGAAAATCAAAAGGCCGTATGCATTTGTCATCAAAACTACAAGCTTTGCAATGATGAGTTTGGATATTATTGAATATTGATATGATATGATATGTGACCTTCTTCATAGTTGATTATAGCAAATAAGTCCAAAATAGGACATAACTACTAATTTAGTTAATCATTATATCTTACCGTTGATAGAATTAGCAGTTATGACTCTCTAAGTGGCCATGGAATATATACTATATATTAATTTAAATCTCTAAGCGAAATTAATTGCAGTTTATATCAAGTACATGCTTTAACCATTAGGTATCGTAATATTTCAAACATTTGACTTGGGCATACGTGTACGTGTGTGATTCCATGAGCTGATAGTGCGTTGGAAGGCATCCTTACTTGAGACAGGAACCAACACGAAGTACAAATGTTTTTACCTGCAAATGTCTCCGTCCTATCTGTACACCTGCATTCTTCACACGCACGAACACATCCGCGTATGTGTGTGTGTGTGTGTGTGTGTGTGTGTGTGTGTGTGCGTGCGTGTGTGCGTGTGCATTTGTATGCTTATGTGTGTGTGTGCGTGTGTTTGCGTGTGAGTGCGTGTGTGTGTGCGTGTGCGTGTGTGTGTGTTTGTGTGTGTGAGTGAGTGCGTGCATACGTGCATGTGTGCGGGTGTGTGTGTGTGTGTGTGTGTGTGTTTGCGTGTTTGTGCTCAGCACGTGCATGCTTTTGTGTGCGTGTTTGTGTGTGCATGCGAGTGAGCGAGCGAGCGTGCATACGTGCATGTGTGCGGGGTGATTGCGTGCGAATGTTTGTAAACGCATGTTTCACTATCACTTGCCTCCCAAGGAACTTTCAATGACTTGCGATAGATAACAGTATTACATTAGTAAAGCAAAAGCACTTTTCACAAAGTATATTCATCACTGTTTTGGCGTAAACAAGACTATTAAAGCCTCTCTCTGCAGTATAACGTGAGAAAACAAAAGCAAAAAAGAATGCAGATTTTCCCCTTTTGGGGGATTGAACCACGGCACTGCGCCTCGCACATAATCAGACTCCAAAGTTTGCTTGCCTACATCTGCAGTTTAACATACGGGCTTCAGTAGGCGAGCTGGTGTTGATGAGCTGACTAGTGCAATCATGCAGGAGGGGAGACTACTGGATATGGAGGGGAGACTACTGGATATGGAGGGGAGACTACTGGATATGGAGGGGAGACTACTGGATATGGAGGGAAGACTACTGGATATGGAGGGGAGACTACTGGATATGGAGGGGAGACTACTGGATATGGAGGGGAGATTACTGGATATGGAGGGGAGACTACTGGATATAGAGGGGAGACTACTGGATATGGGGTTGCTAGGAACTGGTGATCTATATTGTAAACATGAAACCGACTTGATCCATTTTCTATCTAATATGAGAAAAAGATTATGAAACGTTTTTATTATCAAAACATCACTGGAAAACGACACAGAGAACCTTTTTCATTGAGAACGTGATGACACGCTGTCTTTTTCTCGGAAAAGATGAAAGCCATCTACACGATCCATAAAACTGTTTTCCGTTGAAATGACAGCTGATTGTCTCAGTGGTTGTAAAAATCACGGCAATATCTCAGCATCATGCACAATTAAATGGTGTTCAGTTTAAAGACTGAAAGCGAACTGTCCTAAAACACCAATAAGACGCAGGGAGAGAAGTATGATGCAAACATACATCAAGGTAAAGGTGAGGTTCTATATAGCCACGTATCACCCATGCCTGGGTCTCATACCGCTTTACACTTTACCCCCTGATCACTGGGCCGCCTGATCAACCCTTCACCGGCACCTGACGACAAACTCAGTGACAGCCGCATCAAACGTACACAGTCAGATAGCAGCACCATTCCGCTCCTGGGGAGCGTTCCAACCCAATGCTGACTCATGGCCGCAGTCAAAGATTCATCGCGCTACATATGCCACAGCTGCCCTCACAGGTACCCGGTTTTACTCCTGGGTGGGGAGAGGCAATGGGAATCAAGCATCTTGCTCGAGAATGCAACTCGGGGGACTAGGCAGCTTCGGACACTTTACACAAAAGCCGCAAACAATTGCAGGTCAGTTGCGCTAACTACTCGGCCTCAAGTAGAGTGGATGCACACTAAGAAATATACGTGAATACACGAACAACACAAAACCGCTGTATCCTAATGTTCGTGCTGTTTAGGTTATGTCATGGAAGTTAGAAAAACAACTGTAAACTAGTTTACGTTTTGGCGTAGGCCTAGAAAATTGGTGTCTTGCCTTTACTACACGATGACAGAGTGAGCAAGCTGCATACATGAGTCACTATGATAGTGATCCTGTCACACTGTTTCCATTTACCGTGTCGGTGGCCATGTGAGTCCCTATGTGATGTGCACATCTCGCACCACACCCAGTTCTTGTGCCTCGCCACCAAACGTAAATAAACAGATATGGGAGCAGGCAAGGCAAACTGATATTACAATTTGAAGTGGACAGAAATCACTGAAGGCCAAACTGAACGTATGTGTTGTTCATGTCCACTGTACAGCGGGTGGTGTCACCGCGGTCGGCCAATGATAATATACACATTCATATGTTCAGCGACACGTGTGTATATGTTTATCATTACAAATATGTACGACCTATCTTTTTCATGCTATTTCTCTTCTAAAGAACCCGAAGCCTTACAGAGCCAAATGAGGCTGATAGACCATTAAGCAATGCAGCTACACAGAGGAGGCGACAGGGCTGTCCTGCATCGGCTGCCTCTCCTCGGCATTGCTGTTGGCATCACTCTTAGTCCTACCACTGGAATGGGAAGAGCAAGAATCATCAATATGGTTCAAATGCAAGCTGGAACATTTTTGTCATCAAGCAAAGGCTGTTACATGTAAGTAGCTGTAACATCAAAATGGTTCAAATGCAAGGTGGAACATTTTTGTCATCAAGCAAAGGCTGTTACATGTAAGTAGCTGTAACATCAAAATGGTTCAAATGCAAGGTGGAACATTTTTGTCATCAAGCAAAGGCTGTTACATGTAAGTAGCTGTAACATCAAAATGGTTCAAATGCAAGGTGGAACATTTTTGTCATCAAGCAAAGGCTGTTACAGGAAGTAGCTGTAACATCAAAATGGTTCAAATGCAAGCTGGAACATTTTTGTCATCAAGCAAAGGCTGTTACATGTAAGTAGCTGTAATATCAAAATGGTTCAAATGCAAGGTGGAACATTTTTGTCATCAAGCAAAGGCTGTTACAGGAAAGTAGCTTTAACATTAAAATGGTTCAAATGCAAGGTGGAACATTTTTGTCATCAAGCAAAGGCTGTTACAGGAAAGTAGCTTTAACATTTAAATGGTTCAAATGCAAGGGGGAACATTTTTGTCATCAAGCAAAGGCTGTTACTTGTCAGTAGCTGTAACACGGACGGAACGCCTAACACCGCGTTGAGTTGTTAATTCCTTCTAAATAGTGCCGGCTTCTGTTCACAAAAGCAAAATTTCCAAATGAGATGGATAACGACGTAATTGAACGACCTGGTAACAAACATGGAACACCATCATCCATGCAATTATACTTGCATCTTGACTTTAAAATGCTAAATTTCCTTAGCATTCACAGCAAGCAGGCGAAACACAGATAAAAATATTCACACACACTCATGCATGTACACGTAAAAAAAGAAACATGCGATACAGAAAGAAAGGCAGACAGACAGACAGACAGACAGACAGACAGACAGACAGACAGGCAGACAGGCAGGCAGGCAGGCAGGCAGGCAGATAGGCAGGCAGGCAAGCGGGCAGGCAGGCAGGCAAACAGACAGGCAGGCAGGCAGGCAGAAAGAAATGTTCGAGGACACAAAGTCATTTTAGATAATGTATGTGTTTCTTTAGTTCGTGAATTTGTATCTACATCAATTCCTATACATGTCTCTCTGTTTCAACTAGAGGCAACACAAAGAAAAGAAGACAAAGTGAAGGAAAGGGAAGAAAACTTCATGGTTGAAAGTGAGAGTGATTACGACAGAAAAGAAGGATATCTTTTTAACTTCTCTTGAAAAACAAGTATTTTGTTTTGTTGTGTATTACAATAAACAAAAGGTAGGCCAAATATAATCACCTACAGTCAAAGCATAAATCATGTGTAAATTGAATTAACACCGAAGTGTACAGATCATGTGAGGATTAAACACGCATAATCAGATCTTACACTTTAATACATACTTAGAAACGTTTTACGTTTATAAAACGCAGTTTGCGTGTATTCCCATCAGCACTATGAGAACAAAAACATACACATACGCATGCTCGTACAAACATAAACCCGTGCATTTACATATGTATCTACCTGTCAAATTCACTTTGCAACAAAGTAGGAACAGACAACATGTCCCCCCTCTGAATGACTACCTGTCAGTTATGTTCTAAGTTTCTTCTTTCTTCGTATTCGCTTACCGTTGCTTTCTTCGTCTTCTCCTGACGCAGTAATCCACAAGGACGAGGATGACAACAGAAACTGCAATTTACGTGAGTACTCACATTAAGGAATGCCATTACGAACTTGCTCGTTGACTATTGTTTTCTTTACGAAAATAAGCAGGACAGGACATGGTCTACCTAGGCATGTGTAATTCCATCCAGGCATTGCCTGTAAAGGGGAAATGGTCTCAAAGCAAAGAATAGCAATTCTTCTAATAGACCTCTTTAAAAAACGCCATGTTGTAAACGGTAAACGACAAAAAGTCAAAGTGCGATTGAAAACCCGTTGCTTTACAGGCAGAACGACCAACGGCAGAGGAAAGCTTTGTGTAATGTCGAAAATGTCTTTGTTTTCTATCTGAGATGACACCAGACTTAAAAGGCAGCCTTTTCTGGGCACAATACAAATTTGTAAGTCCCTTGTAATGTTCCTGAGCTTCTCCACCCAGCCATTCTTGACGAGAGTGTAACGTCATGTCACCATCATGGAAGGCGAGACTTCCTAACATATGGCGGATTTTACAGGCTTAGCCAAACACATTAAAGCAAAATTTTTGGTCAATAATACTTGCATGCATGCTTGCAAAGGCAATATTTGTCAAGACGTCTCACTACACTCATGAAATTTCGTCTGCTGTGACACCACGGTGCAGCATCGTTTCCAACATCGACAGAGGAATCGTAGCGACATGACGCCAGAGTCAGAAAATAAAATCAGCATATGTCACCTTCCTTGCGGAGTTTGCCATTCTTCTTGCGATGTTGACTGACTACTTGTTCTCGTCAGGATGCTTGTGCATGTCCACGCAAAGGAGGGAAGAATACATTACTGAAGTGAAGACCCCGTCCGACGCAAAAATTCGATATTTTAATTGAAACACGGGATCTAGACGTATGTTTTATTTGCAACACAGTTTTTATCAAACTCGTGACTTCAAAGGACAATCATGGCAAGAAAATATTTGCCTTGCTTTCACAACACGAGTGTGATGGGCTTATCAAAGATAACAGGAAGTGTTTGTGTGGTAATGGTCAAGCTCAGCTACTTTGCTGCAATATAACCGTGATGGTGCTGCAATGTAACCCTGATGATCCTGCAAGATAACCCTGATGGTGCTGCAATATAACCCTGATGGTGCTGCAATATAACCCTGACGTGTTGCAATATAACCCTGATGGTGCCGCAACATTATCCTGATGGTCCTGCAAGATAACCTTGATGGTTTTGCAATATAACCCTGATGGTGTAAGGAGCTAACCTAATCAACGCCTTTGTCGGTGTCGAATAAAGAATACCTACAGTCAAGTACACGTAAAAATGATTTCCCGCCATTTCCGTGTCCACAGAATGGGTAGAAGTGGCTGGATGTATGCTATTGTAATCGTTCATCTGTCTCCAGAGACTACGACATCGCTTCTATGGGTGGACTTTAATAATTTCTGAATGCAGTTCGTGAAAGTTATATTGGTATGGATTAATCTCCCCTGAGTAGAATACACGTGAATGGAGCTTGGGAAGATGCTCTTCCCCTGATCTCAACCTCTTCTTACACACGGAAAACAAATGCTTAGGTAGTGCAATAGTGATTGAGGTATCTGTGTTTCTGTCTCTCTGTCTGTCTGTTGCTGTCTCTCTGTCTGTCGCTGTCTCTCTGTCTGTCTGTCGCTGTCTCTCCCTGTCTGTCGCTGTCTCTCTGTCTGTCGCTGTCTCTCTGTCTGTCTGTGCGTCTCTGTCTGTCTGTGCGTCTCTGTCTGTGCGTCTTTGTCTGCCTGTAAGTCTCTGTTTGTCTCTGTCTCTCTCTGTGTCTCTCTCTGTCTCTCTCTGTCTCTCTCTCTCTCTGTCTCTCTCTGTGTCTCTGTCTGTCTGTCTGTCTGTCTGTCTGTCTGTCTGTCAGTCTCTCTCTGTGAGTCTGTCTCTGTCTCTCTCTGTCTCTCTCTGTCTCTCTCTCTATATGTGTCTCTCTCTGTCTCTCTCTGTCTCTCTCTCTGTCTCTCTCTTTCTCTCTGTCTTTGTCTGTCTGTCTGTCTCTCTGCCTCTCTCTCTGTATCTGTCTGTCTGTCTGTCTGTCTGTCTGTCTGTCTGTCTGTCTCTCTCTCTCTCTCTGTCGAAATCAATTGGGTCACAGAGAGGTGTGAAGCAGGACCCAGCCACATAGCAACCAAGTTCTTGAAAGCTGTGAAATATGCCTTCCTGATCCAACACCAGAAGGAACCCACACGCTACCGGGAGGGAGAACGCTCAAATGTTGTGGATCTAGTCCTTACAAACAGAGACGATATGGTCCTTGACATTACCACAACGGCAGGCCTCGGGAAAAGCGACCATTTTGCGATTATTGCCAGCCTGTCTTTCGCATGTGATGCCCCACAACCCAGCGCACCACGACTAAATTACAGGAAGACCAACCTCAACACCCTGAGAAACGAACTGCGACAAGTTAGGTGGGAGCAGGAACTGAAAGACCTGACAGTCAATGACACATGGCAGAAGATCAAGGATGAAATAAATTTGGCAGCAAAGAAATCAACACCATTGAGCCGCTGCTCGACAAAAAGAGGAAAAGTGTGGATGGACAGAGGGACCCTGGCATCAGTAAGAAGGAAACACAAGCTATTCCGCAGATGGCAGGAAACTAGAGAGGGACAAGACTACCTTGTGTACGTCAAAGCAAGAAACCAGGCCAGAAAAGCATGCCACAAAGCACAGAGAGACCTGGAGGCCACAGTGGCGATGGAGGCTAAGACTGATCCAAAGGCTTTCTGGAACTATGTGAAGTCCAAGACCAAGTCACGCACGGGAGTGGCGGACCTGAGGAAGGAGGACGGCTCTAAGACCATAAACGACGAAGAGAAGGCTGAGGTCCTGAACTAGTTCTTTCAAAGTGTTTTTACAACCGAGGATGAAGGCCCACTACCCAGACCACCAGAATACAGTTTCACGGAAGAGCTGACAGACTTGGATATTTCTAGGGAAGAAGTGAAGAAACGACTTAAGGGCCTACACACCAGTAAAGCACCAGGTCCCGACGGTATCACACCATACATCTTGTCCGAGGCTGCCGAGGAGTTGGCCGACCCTATTGCTCACCTTTTCAGGCTCTCACTTGACATGGGGAAATTACCAGATGAGTGGAAGCAAGCCCTAGTCACCCCCATCCACAAAAAGGGAAGCAAGACAACAGCCAGCAACTATCGACCTGTAAGCTTGACATGCATCCTCTGCAAGGTTATGGAAAAGCTGGTGAGAGACAAAATAATGAGCCATTTACAGAGCAACTCGCTTATCAGCAAAGAACAGCATGGTTTCATCCCGGGGAGGTCGTGCGTCACGCAACTTCTGGAGGTGTTGGACACGTGGACAAGCATTCTCGACGAAGGAGGAGGGGTGGATATTGTCTACATGGACTATCAAAAAGCGTTTGATTCTGTGCCCCACCGACGTCTACTGAAGAAAACGGAGGCCTTTGGCATCAGAGGTAAGGTACTGAAGTGGCTGGAAAACGTTTTGACAGACAGGAAGCAAAAAGTCGTCGTGAACGGCACACAGTCGCAGGAGGCGCAGGTGACCAGCGGGATCCCACAAGGATCTGTAATCGGGCCGATAATGTTCGTCCTCTTCATAAATGACCTTCCCACCATCACAAAGTGCCCAGTCAAAATGTTCGCAGACGATACCAAGCTGTACACCAGGAGTGACGTTGAGGGGGGACCGCAGGACTTACAAACCGACCTTGACAAACTACAGATCTGGTCTGAAGAGTGGCTTCTAAAGTTCCACCCGCAGAAATGCAGTGTTGTGAAGATGGGGTCCAAAAAGACACAAGCGACATACTTCATGAACAGTAAAGATGCTGATGGAAAACCCCAGAGATTGCAGCTTGCGGAGAGTGGTGCAGAAAAGGACCTCGGAGTGATGATTGACAGCACTTTATCCTTCAAGGACCAAGTAGCACATGCAACATCGAAGGCAAACCGTGTCATTGGAGTCATCCGCCGGTCTTTCGACTATCTGACAGAGCAGACCTTCGTCCTGCTGTACAAAAGCTTGGTGAGACCCAGATTGGAGTACGGCCACTGTGTCTGGCAACCACACATGAAAACGCTATGCAGTGACATCGAGGACGTTCAGCGTAGGGCAACCAAACTGCTGTCATCACTCAGAAACAAGACGTACCCAGAGAGACTCCGAGCACTCAAACTCCCAACCCTGGAGCACAGACGCAAGAGAGGAGATATGATAGAGGTGTACAAATACCTCCATGGTTACTACGATGTGCAGAAACCAACGTTCAAGCTGTCCAGCAACACTAAATTGCGTGGAAACTCGCTGAAACTCCATAAAGACAGCTTTCGGCTGAACATCAGGAAGAACTTCTTCTCACAACGTATCATCAAAACCTGGAATAACCTACCAGATGCAGTTGTCACAGCTGCCTCAGTCCATGACTTCAAAGTTGCACTCGACGAACACTGGAAAGATCTCCCCACCCTCTACACACCAGAATGCCAAAATATGCAATAGATCTAGTAGTTAGCCCGCCACGCATTGCAGCAAAGTTAGTTTATCACATGGAACGTCGAACAGGCCTCACAAAAGGCCTCAAACGTCGTAAAAGTCAAGTCAAGTCAAGTCAAGTCAAGTCTGTCTGTCTCTGTCTCTCTCTGTCTCTCATCTATATGTGTCTCTCTCTGTCTCTCTCTCTGTCTCTCTCTATCTCTCTCTCTCTGTCTCTGTCTGTCTGTCTGTCTCTCTCTGTGTCTGTCTCTTTCTCTCTGTATCTCTCTGTCTCTCTCTCTCTATCTATGTCTCTCTCTGTCTCTCTCTATGTCTCTCTCCCTGTCTCTCTCTGTCTCTCTCTCTGTCTCTCTCTCTGTCTCTCTCTCTGTGTCTGTACCTCTCTCTGTCTCTCTTTCTCTGTTTCTCTCTGTGTCTGTCTCTCTCAGTATCTCTCAGTCTCTCTCTGTATCTCTTTGTCTCTCTCTGTCTCTCTCTGTCTCTCTCTGTCTCTCTCTGTCTCTCTCTGTCTCTCTCTGTCTCTCTATGTCTCTCTCTGTCTCTCTGTGTCTCTCTTTGTGTCTCTCTCTGTCTCTCTCTCTCTCTCTCTCTCTCTCTCTCTCTAATGTGTGTGTGTGTCTATGTGAGTGTGTTTATGTGTGTGTATACGCGTGTGTACGTGTGCAGGTGTAGCAACGGATGTGTGTGTCGATGTATGTGAAATAAAGATAAAAACCGCTGGCGCTGAACCTCCAGGTTTTGGCACTATTAAAACAAAATCGGGTTCGAAGCCGCAACCTCTCGAGAAAAGAGGGGAGGGGGGGGAAACACACATTCACAAAAACACAAAATACCAGGTCGGTTTCGGACCCACAACCTCTCGAAAAAAAAGAGAAAAAAAAGTTTCAGTGCACGCATGACCAAGAGTTCAATGCTCTACCAAATGTGCCATTGAAAACTGATATCGCTGAGTGTTTCTAAAGCATTTATAACGTTCTTATCCGTAAACCACCGCAATATTTTGAACATCTCATATAAAGACCATGTCACGAATGAGGAAGTCAGCAACAAGATCAGGAGAGCAATTGAACAGCACGAAGACCTGCTCTCAATCGTGAAAAGCAGAAAGCTGAAGTGGTACGGTCACGTGTCAAGAGGCAGTGGGCTGGCCAAGACCATCCTGCAAGGTACCGTACGAGTACCAGGTGGGAGAAGGAGAGGCAGGCAGAGAAAGAGGTGGGAAGACAACATCAAAGAGTGGACAGGCTTGACCTTTGCTGACTCACAGCGAGCCACAGAGGTTAGAGATCGATGGAGGAAGATTGTCCGAAAATCATCAGTGGTGCCTCAACAACCCATTTCAAGGTTAAGAGACTGAACCAAAGACCATACATTACTAATACCGCACACTCGGCTGATTTTAACGAGATTTCCGACAGAGTGATCTCCCCGTTTTCGCGTGTCTCTCCCGGAGCGCTTGTGCGAGATGTGTTGTACAGATTATGCCACGCGCGTGAGGAATAAAGTTTAGTGAATGAATAGCAGAATGCAAGTGCCTGCAAGGTTTTTTTATAGTATTTCTTGAAAGCAATATGTATGTGAGAAACCTTTTTTTTTTCGTAATTTGTAAACACGAACACTAATTAGCCAAGTGCGTGGAGAAGCGAGTGTAAACACTAAAATGAAAATCCCCACACTAAACCTGGGAAAAGGGTGTAGGTGTCAGTAAACTATATCTCTCGTAAAAGATCTAAACACAATTTTCTCCATGGAAAAGCACGTCCCTAACAAGCTGGTTTTAATAAAGAAATAAACACCGGACGCATAATTATGTTCTGCATGGTGAGCAACAGTCGATCGAGCAGCTTACAATGATAAGCGCGAGAAGAACAGAAAATTCGAACTTCGTAATTTGTGATGCACAATATTCCTTTCACTGTCTAACCTCAGGAGAAAATACTGCTGTTAAAAATGCTGAATTTGTTAAAAACTTTGATGACGAAGACAATGCAACGTGTGTAAATCCGTACCTCGCTTCGCGTAGTGCAAAAATAGCCGAGTGCGCGTCTTAGTAATGTATGGTATTTGACTGAACTGAACTGAACTGAACTGAGGAAAAGATAATTCTGTTTAACTCGATTAGGCTATTACATCAATTGACTATCTAGGGAGGTGCGTCCGAGTGAACGACCTTAAAAGACACTTTCTTTTCAAACCTCAATTCTGAAAATTTGATACATTCAATCGGACCTAACGTTCAGTAAGTGTGCAAAATCTCAAGGAAATCCGTCCAGTAGTTTTTGAGAAATCAGCCGTTAAGTCGGGCCTGTCAGGCAGATGTACATATAAAATGACGTCACGTTATTGATGATGTCACACATGTTGCAATTTCGCCATTCCATCAATTGACTATCTGGGGAGGTGCTTCCGAGTGTAGGACCTTAAAAACCACTTTCTGTTCAAACCACGATTCTGCAAATTTTATACATTCAATCGGACCTAACTTCCAGTAAGTGTGCAAAATCTCAAGGAAATCCGTCCAGTAGTTTTTGAGAAATGAGCCGTTAAGTCGGGACTGACAGACAGACAGATAAAAACCGCTGGCGCTGAACCTCCAGGTTTTGGCATATTAAATTTTTTTTTTAAAGATCGGGTTCAAACCTGCAACCTCTCGAGAAAAGAGGATTAAAAAAACACACCAAGAAAACCAGGTCGGGTTCGAACCCACAACCTCTCGAAAAAATAGAAGAAAAAAAAATTTTCAGCGCAGAATCGAACCTGGTCATGCATGACCAAGAGTCCAACGCTCTACCAGCTGAGCCATTAGAGAATTGATATGACGGAGTGTTTGTAAAGCATTTATAACGTTCTTTTCCGTAAACCCCCTTGCAAGCTATCGGCCCAGGAAACAATCGACCATATATTTTAAACATGATGGATAGGTTCAGGAAGCTCCTATTATGACATATTTTGTTTTGCTTTGGCATGTCATAGACGCTGAATTAACACTCACAGTCACACAGAGGAGGAGGTGTATTACTACTATTATAGATGTTCACCCCAGACATGTGCATTCGTACTCATTCATGCACACACCGTATAGGAATGAGGGGATGTGTGTGGTACTGCTACCGTCATTCTACAAGCAATAAAGTCTGCTACTATTGCGAAGTGCGTATAACTAAGCGTTGTAAGCCATTGTTTTGCTGCAAGCAAAGACCATACATTACTAAGACCGCGCACTCGGCTGATTTTAGCGAGATTTCCGACAGAGTGATCTCCCCGTTTTCGTGTGTCTCCCCCCAGAGCGCTTGTGCGAGATACACATGTATAGTGAGTGTTGTATCTAAGCCACGTGCGTGAGGAATAAAGTATAGTGTATGAATAGCAGAATGCAAGTGCGTGCAAGGGTTTTTATAGTATTTCTTGAAAGCTATATGTATGTGAGAAACCGTTTGTTCCGTAGTTTGTAAACATGAACACTAATTAGCCAAGTGCGTGGAGAAGCGAGTGTAAACACTAAAAATGTAACATGAAAATTCCCACACTAAAGCTGGGAAAATGGTCAAGGTGTCAGTAAACTATATCTCTCGTAAAAGATCTAAACACAATTTTCTCCATGGAAAAGCACATCCCTAACAAGCTGCTGGTCTTAATAAAGAAATAAACACCGGGCGCATAATTATGATCTGCGCGCTGAGCAGCAGACGATCGAGCAGCTGCGATTGCATTTTGGGTATCCCATTAGAAAAAGCGACTGGCGTCAATAGGTTAGAAAGCTTTTCCTCGCATTACTCTGAACACTGTTGTGTTTCTAGCTGGAATTAGAATCGAATCTTTCATTCTGTCATAGCTGAAAATGAACGACGAAGGCACGGAGAAGAAAACTGCGCTGCAATATATCGTGTTCAAATGCCGATACGGTTGTCGTGGAAAATCAGTCGTTGTCAGGGTTTTCGACGGGCACCAACAACGAGCTCCTTCTTCTATTCAAGGAATACAATCACGCTGCAGGAAAAGGTCTCACAGTACCAAGTGATGATCTGTCACGCGCAGTGGAGATGATGGAAGAGGTGTACAGCAAAAACGTTGAGAGCGTACTTCACTCGGACAAAGTGAAATATCGGCTTGTTTCTCTCCTCGGAAATAAACTCACTCTTGAATGCCCAGGAGGAACTTGCAAGCTGAGGCCTTGCAGCGTGAGCACATTCATCCATGTACGCCTGAAGTCAACTCTCAAGGACTGCACTGCCTCTTTCGCGCATGAACGCGAGAAGGACAGAAAAATCATCAAACTTCGTAATTTGTGGCGCACAAGATTCCTTTCCCTGTTGTACCTCAGGAGAAAATATTGTTGTTAAAAATGCAGAATTTGTTAAAAACTGTGATGACGAATACAATGCAACGTGTGTAAAGACATTGGTATTCACTTTCCCTTACCCTGCCCTTCAGAACCGCGAGTAAAGCAGGATATAGACATAGATCGAGTGCATTCTAGATTCGTCTGCATCCCTAGTTTCGGAAACCTACCCTCTTTCATACGTTGAGGTAAGTGAATTCTTTGCAATTATCCTCTGCTGCATGCTTTATGCATCATGTAGTTTGCAGAATGAGGAAATGCAAGCCGCCGAAGGTTGCAGACTCCTACTCGTTGCTATTCTCGCTAGCATCGAAAGACACGCGAAAACGGAAAAGATAACTCTGTTTGACTCGATTAGGCTATTACATCAATTGACTATCTAGGGAGGTGCTTCCGAGTGTACGACCTTTAAAAAAACACCCTTTTTTTAAACCTCGATTCTGAAAATTTGATATATTCAATCGGACCTAACTTCCAGTAAGTGTGCAAAATCTCAAGGAAATCCGTCCAGTAGTTTTTGAGAAATGAGCCGTTAAGTCGGGACTGACAGACAGACAGATAAAGTCTGTAGGACCTCCAGTAAACCTGGAGGAATAAAGTCTGTAGGACCTCCAGTAAACCAGAAGGGACAAGCTCTAACTGCCGTATCATTTTCTAATATACATCTAATATGTAGACATCGTTACAAAAAGATGAACTCACCCAGAACAACGATGACGACGGGAAGAGCAATTCTCAACGGTGTGCTGTCCCAATCTGCAACAAAAGCTGCAAATGTCAATAACAACGACGATGACATGACGATGAAGATGATTAGGACGACACAGACAACAATGATGACGACGACGACGACAAGTTAATGACATAAGCAATAATATTTGCATTTCATGCTAACGTTGCTATCGACGTGTAACCGTCAAAAGATTCACTTTTGATAACACACTTATAGAGAAATATGACATCCCGATACAACGGAATAGGTCGCAACATTTATGCTAGATGATTTAGAGTTCTGCAGCACTTATTAAAGACTAAGTCGTGCTCTGTTATATAATAAAAACCGTTTGTAAATCCGATGATTTTTTATGAAGTCATGCGCAACTGAATCGGGCATCAGTGTGGAATGACATTGTGAAAATAGGTGCGAGCTCAGTCAAGTGAGAATACTTTTTTTCCATTCTTTCAACTCTCAATGTCCCACTGTCATACAAAGGCATTAAAAAACGTCATTACCTGTAGATCGATTAAAAATCTTTACAAAATGTTTTATGAAATTATCAAAGATCAGTTTGCTATATTTAAAACAAATACCTAATTATACAACCTGCTCGTTATATACCCACATGCGTTGTAAGTTGATTTCGCTTGCGACACAATCGCACTCACTCCATCAAGCAGTATCACACAGTAGTTGACAGTGTTTGTGAGGGAGAGGGTGATGCTGATCAAGGAAATAGGGACACACACACACCCACACACACACATACACACACACACACACAAACGCATGCTCGCCCTCAAACATGTATGAACACGCACATATACACACATGCGGGCGCGCATCACAAGTACGCGCACGCACACACACACACACACATACTCACACGTGGAGACACACACACACACACTTTCACACACACACACACACACACACACACACACACACACACGCACAAACACACATACACACATACACACACACACACACGTGCAGACACACACACACTATCTCTCTCTTTCACTCTCTCTCTCTTACACACACACACACGCACACACACACACACACACACACACACACACACACACATACACACTCACACGCACTCTCACACACACACACACACTCGCGAGCGCAAATACGTATAGGCAAACATGTTTGAAAACACGCAGATAGCATCACGAAAATTATCCTATTCGTAAACAATACGTGCCCGGGCTTCATTTGATGCATTGTAGTTAAAACATCATAGTACTTGTAGTTAAAACATCTTATTACTTGTAGTTAAAACATCTGAGTACTTGTAGTTAAAGCATTTCAGTACTTGTATTTAAAACATCCTAGTACTTGTAGTTAAAGCATCGTAGTACTTGTAGTTGAAACATCTTATTACCTGTAGTTAAAACATCTTAGAACTTGTAGTTAAAACATTCTGAAACATCCTAGAACTTGTAGTTAAAGCATCTTAGTACTTGTAGTGAAAGCATCTTAGTACTTGTAGTTAAAGCATCTTATTACCTGTAGTTAAAACATCTTAGAACTTGTAGTTAAAACATCTTGGCATTTGTAGTTACAACATCTTAGTACGTGTAGTTAAACCATCGTAGTACTTGTAGTTAAAACATCTTAGAATTTGAAGATAAAACATCTTGAAACATGTTAGTACGTGTAGTTCAAACATATTAGTACTTGTAGTTGAAACATCTTAGTACTTGTAGTTGAAACATCTTAGTACGTATAGTTAAAACATCTTAGTACTTGTAGTTAAAACATCTTAGTACTTGTAGTTAAAACATCTTAGTACTTGTAGTTAAAACATCTTAGTACTTGTAGTTAAACATCTTAGTACTTGTAGTTAAAACATCTTAGTACTTGTAGTTAAAACATCTTAGTACTTGTAGTTAAAACATCTTAGTACTTGTAGTTAAAACATCTTAGTACTTGTAGTTAAAACATCTTAGTACTTGTAGTTAAAACATCTTAGTACTTGTAGTTAAACATCTTAGTACTTGTAGTTAAAACATCTTAGTACGTATAGTTAAAACATCTTAGTACTTGTAGTTAAAACATCTTAGTACTTGTAGTTAAAACATCTTAGTACTTGTAGTTAAAACATCTTAGTACTTGTAGTTAAACATCTTAGTACTTGTAGTTAAAACATCTTAGTACTTGTAGTTAAAACATCTTAGTACTTGTAGTTAAAACATCTTAGTACTTGTAGTTAAAACATCTTAGTACGTGTAGTTAAAACATCTTAGTACTTGTAGATAAAACATCTTAGTACTTGTACAAAAAACATCTTAGTACGTGTAGTTAAAACATCTTAGTACTTGTAGTTAAAACATCTTAGTACTTGTAATTAAAACATCTTAGTACGTGTCGTTAAAACATCTTAGTACTTGTAGTTAAAACATCTTTGTACTTGCAGTTAAAACATCTTAGTACTTGCAGTTAAAACATCTTAGTACTTGTATTTGAAACCTCTTAGTACGTGTCGTTAAAACATCTTAGTACTTGTAGTTAAGCATCTTTGTACTTGCAGTTAAAACATCTTAGTACTTGCAGTTAAAATATCTTAGTACTTGTATTTGAAACCTCTTAGTACGTGTCGTTAAAACATCTTAGTACTTGTAGTTAAGCATCTTTGTACTTGCAGTTAAAACATCTTATTACTTGTAGTTAAACATATTAGTACTTGTAGTTAAAACATCTTAGTACTTCTAGTTAAAACATCTTAGTACTTATAGATAAAACGTCTTAGTACTTGTACTTAAAACATCTTAGATCTTGTAGATAAAGCATCTTGAAACATCTTATTACTTGTAGTTAAAATATCTTAGTACTTGTAGTTAAACCATCTTTTTACTTGTAGTTAAAGCATCTTAATATTTGTAGTTAAACATCTTAGTACTTGTAGTTAAAACATCTTAGTACTTGTAGTTAAAACATCTTAGTACTTGTAGTTAAAACATCTTAGTACTTGTAGTTAAAACATCTTATTACTTGTAGTTAAAACATCTTAGTACTTGTAGTTAAAACATCTTAGTACTTGTAGTTAAAACATCTTAGTACTTGTAGTTAAACATCTTAGTACTTGTAGTTAAACATCTTAGTACTTGTAGTTAAACATCTTAGTACTTGTAGGTAAAACATCTTAGTACTTGTAGTTAAACATCTTAGTACTTGTAGTTAAACATCTTAGTACTTGTAGTTAAAACATCTTAGTACTTGTAGTTAAACATCTTAGTACTTGTTGAAACTCTCAGTGTTGCTCAGTGATAGTATTCAGTGCATCTGCACGGAGCTGGCACATACATGTATATTTGCTCATTTTGACGGATATTCCTATGGCATCATGAAAACTGAAATATACACATACGTAATATTTATGTCATTTCGTGTAGTAGACGATTATAAACTGTCCACGGTGAAGGAAAAATTGATCCTGTCACGTTCCATTCGTTTCTGACTTGGCGAGTGTAGTGACCACTGTCGGTCGTGGTCAGATGGCCAAACAGAGTGTAACCTGTTTCCTGAACTGCTTACCAGAACTGTGGTCAGACAGAGGTTCCAGGAGAACCTGTAGCTAGATACAGAAAGCCAGTGGCACTCCACTTCGTTCATCAAGGACAAATTCTCACCTGCAGCAATCTGCACTGTGGTCATTTCAAGGAAATTTGCGGTGACTACCTCTTCATCTGGGAAGAACAAAAAGAAAACTGAACTTCACACATTTGAAAGTTGCGTTATTTTCTTACAGTTTATTTTGATCTTGAATAAGATTAGATAAACATTAGGACATCACCAGTTGCTTCACAGTATCAAAGCAATTATGTCTGGTTTAATTAACAGCCGTTTTCATTTGTTTGTACTCCACAATGCAGCCTTTGTTCATTTGAACCGCAATACCAGCGCCTCCAACACGAATTCATCCCCCACCTCAATCCTCATCCTCACCCCCCTTCAAAAAAAGAGCTTCAATGTCGACTTAGTTTGTTCACGTTCACCTCGGTGTCTTTCATGAGAAAAATTCCAACGAAAACTTTCCCCGAAAAGGAAACACATCTAAATCATCCACTTAATGAAGGGCATGTCCAGAATAGCCACTACGGTATTTTTTCCGCGTGAGTCTTCTGCACGTCTGTTTTCCATTATCCCCCTGCATGAGGTCAATCAGAAGAAACATAATGCTGCAGATTGCAGCACATTTGTCTCCATGGGAGTCCTTAAACACAGACTCAGCAATTTTCTCTTCTTGATATCAAAACATATTCAGATATCACCGCCATCTGTGTATCATTGAAATAACGTTTCCCCCTTCAAACTGCAGCACATACCATTGCTATTTCCCCCTTTTTGTTAATCCATTCCTCTTTACTTACATCCTTTGCACCACTAGTTTTCCATCATAACAAATAGGACGGAATGTCTATGCTGGGAGTGTACCAAGATGGCTGCAGTTGACCAGGAGGTGAGTAGAGGCGTTTGTCTCCAGGCCAGGCAGGTCCGGGTTGGAGGCACGACACGTGTACGTCTTGTTGTCAGAGCAGGCAGCCTTCTCCAGCACGTAGTGGTCTACGTTGGCAGTCACGTGACGTACTTCTTGTCCGTCCACGATCCAGGCGAGACGAGCGGGCGGGTGACAGTCTACCTGGCAGGTCAAGGTCACTTGCTCTCCATGTTGGACTTCAAGGTCAGCGGTCAAGCTGAAGTTTTCCAGATCTGAGGAAAAGCAATTTCACATACAAAGCATGTCTGGTCATGTACTTGATTCGTTTGCAGAACCTGCTGCAATTGTGAATTTGAAAGCGTTCATTACCGAGTAACAGTTGTTGAGTTTTTATTTCACCGGCAAAAGTGCAATCTTAAGCAGATGTCCACAAAAATAAGGATAAGAATATTTTTTTCGTGTCGATGAAACCATCGCATCGTGAAACGACCAATAGTTGTACCGTGTATGACATTATTACAGAAGACAGCTAGTCAAGGGCTGTCATTAAGTCAGACCTGAACAAGGAACAGTTACAAAGGCTGGCGTAATACTGAGTTTGCAACTTTCCCTGACAAAGCAGCAACAATGACAGTCACAACTCACACAGAACGTCCAGAGTGACGGAGGCGTTTCCAGGGGGAATCTTTCCCTTGAAGTCCCGGTCGTTCCAGGCCTGGCAAAAGTACTGACCACTGTCCTCCCTGGTCAGAGGTCCCAGGGTCAGAGTGCTCTCCCTTCCCTCCAGAGGCCGCAGCTGTCCTTGGGGAGAGGGGAGGTAACTCCATCTGTAGCTATCAACCCAGGGAATGGCCTCGGTCACCTCACAGGTCAAGGTCAGGTTCTTTCCAGCTGCGTGTTTGATGACGTGGTCTGAAGTCCGTGGCTCTATGTGGACCACAGGGGGCACTATGGAGTACATCCACAAGACAGTTTAAACAACCTAGTCTCTAGAATAGCAATGAGGTTACTGATGTATGTGGAGATTCCCATATGTTCATGCATTCTTAAAGATAACAAGCAGTTACAAGATATAAGTACATTATTGAAAATCAATTGAATCAAAGAGGGGGTAAAATTAGAAAAGAAATATAGCCACCTTCTTATACTTCGAAAGAAAAAATCCATAAGGAACAAATAGCCTGTATTACATTTTTCATGAAAAAATGTTCTCAGCAGGAACACACACACACACACACACACACACATGCACACACACACA
>JAWQFJ010011359.1:30000-32500 GCA_034096865.1 Theodoxus fluviatilis
CGCTCGCTCGCTCGCTCGCTGCTCGCTCGCTCGCTGCTCGCTCGCTCGCTCGCTCGCTCGCTCGCTCGCTCGCTTACTCGCTCACTCGCTCGCTCGCTCACTCACGCTCGCTCGCTTGCTCACTCACACTAGCTCGCTCGCTCGCTCGCTCCGCTCGCTCTGCTCGCTTCGCTCCTCGCTCGCCTCGCTCGCTCGCTTCCGCTCGCTCGCTCGCTCGCTCGCTCGCTCGCTCGCTCGCTCGCTCGCTCGCTCGCGCTCCGCTCGCTTCCTCGCTCGCTCGCTCGCTCCCTTGCTTCCTCGCTTCCTCGCTTTCTCGCTCGCTCGCTCGCTCACTCACTCGCTCCCTTGCTTCCTCGCTTCATCGCTTCCTCGCTCGCTCGCTCGCTCGCTCGCTCGCTCGCTCGCTCGCTCGCTCGCTCGCTCGCTCGCTCGCTCGCTCGCTCGCTCGCTCGCTCGCTCGCTCGCTCGCTCGCTCGCTCGCTCGCTCGCTCGCTCGCTCGCTCGCTCGCTCGTCTCGCTCGCTCGCTCGCTCGCTCGCTCGCTCGCTCGCTCGCTCGCTCGCTCGCTCGCTCGCTCGCTCGCTCGCTCGCTCGCTCGCTCGCTCGCTCGCTCGCTCGGCTCGCTCGCTCGCTCGCTCGCTCGCTCGCTCGCTCGCTCGCTCGCTCCTCGCTCGCTCGCTCGCTCGCTCGCTCTCGCTCGCTCGCTCGCTCGCTCGCTCGCTCGCTCGCTCGCTCGCTCGCTCGCTCGCTCGCTCGCTCGCTCGCTCGCTCGCTCGCTCGCTCGCTGCTCGCTCGCTCGCTCGCTCGCTCGCTCGCTCGCTCGCTCGCTCGCTCGCTCGCTCGCTCGCTCGCTCGCTCGCTCGCTCGCTCGCTCGCTCGCTCGCTCGCTCGCTCGCTCGCTCGCTCGCTCGCTCGCTCGCTCGCTCGCTCGCTCGCTCGCTCGCTCGCTCGCTCGCTCGCTCGCTCGCTCGCTCGCTCCTCGCTCGCTCGCTCGCTCGCTCGCTCGCTCGCTCGCTCGCTCGCTCGCTCGCTCGCTCGCTCGCTCGCTCGCTCGCTCGCTCGCTCGCTCGCTCGCTCTCGCTCGCTCGCTCGCTCGCTCGCTCGCTCGCTCGCTCGCTCGCTCGCTCGCTCGCTCGCTCGCTCGCTCGCTCGCTCGCTCGCTCGCTCGCTCGCTCGCTCGCTCGCTCGCTCGCTCGCTCGCTCGCTCGCTCGCTCGCTCGCTCGCTCGCTCGCTCGCTCGCTCGCTCGCTCGCTCGCTCGCTCGCTCGCTCGCTCGCTCGCTCGCTCGCTCGCTCGCTCGCTCGCTCGCTCGCTCGCTCGCTCGCTCGCTCGCTCGCTCGCTCGCTCGCTCGCTCGCTCGCTCGCTCGCTCGCTCGCTCGCTCGCTCGCTCGCTCGCTCGCTCGCTCGCTCGCTCGCTCGCTCGCTCGCTCGCTCGCTCGCTCGCTCGCTCGCTCGCTCGCTCGCTCGCTCGCTCGCTCGCTCGCTCGCTCGCTCGCTCGCTCGCTCGCTCGCTCGCTCGCTCGCTCGCTCGCTCGCTCGCTCGCTCGCTCGCTCGCTCGCTCGCTCGCTCGCTCGCTCGCTCGCTCGCTCGCTCGCTCGCTCGCTCGCTCGCTCGCTCGCTCGCTCGCTCGCTCGCTCGCTCGCTCGCTCGCTCGCTCGCTCGCTCGCTCGCTCGCTCGCTCGCTCGCTCGCTCGCTCGCTCGCTCGCTCGCTCGCTCGCTCGCTCGCTCGCTCGCTCGCTCGCTCGCTCGCTCGCTCGCTCGCTCGCTCGCTCGCTCGCTCGCTCGCTCGCTCGCTCGCTCGCTCGCTCGCTCGCTCGCTCGCTCGCTCGCTCGCTCGCTCGCTCGCTCGCTCGCTCGCTCGCTCGCTCGCTCGCTCGCTCGCTCGCTCGCTCGCTCGCTCGCTCGCTCGCTCGCTCGCTCGCTCGCTCGCTCGCTCGCTCGCTCGCTCGCTCGCTCGCTCGCTCGCTCGCTCGCTCGCTCGCTCGCTCGCTCGCTCGCTCGCTCGCTCGCTCGCTCGCTCGCTCGCTCGCTCGCTCGCTCGCTCGCTCGCTCGCTCGCTCGCTCGCTCGCTCGCTCGCTCGCTCGCTCGCTCGCTCGCTCGCTCGCTCGCTCGCTCGCTCGCTCGCTCGCTCGCTCGCTCGCTCGCTCGCTCGCTCGCTCGCTCGCTGCTCGCTCGCTCGCTCGCTCGCTCGCTCGCTCGCTCGCTCGCTCGCTCGCTCGCTCGCTCGCTCGCTCGCTCGCTCGCTCGCTCGCTCGCTCGCTCGCTCGCTCGCTCGCTCGCTCGCTCGCTCGCTCGCTCGCTCGCTCGCGCTCGCTCGCTCGCTCTCGCTCGCTCGCTCGCTCGCTCGCTCGCTCGCTCGCTCGCTCGCTCGCTCGCTCGCTCGCTCGCTCGCTCGCTCGCTCGCTCGCTCGCTCGCTCGCTCGCTCGCTCGCTCGCTCGCTCGCTCGCTCGCTCGCTCGCTCGCTCGCTCGCTCGCTCGCTCGCTGCTCGCTCGCTC
>JAWQFJ010011359.1:35000-37500 GCA_034096865.1 Theodoxus fluviatilis
TCGCTCGCTCGCTCGCTGCTCGCTCGCTCGCTCGCTCGCTCGCTCGCTCGCTCGCTCGCTCGCTCGCTCGCTCGCTCGCTCGCTCGCTCGCTCGCTCGCTCGCTCGCTCGCTCGCTCGCTCGCTCGCTCGCTCGCTCGCTCGCTCGCTCGCTCGCTCGCTCGCTCGCTCGCTCGCTCGCTCGCTCGCTCGCTCGCTCGCTCGCTCGCTCGCTCGCTCGCTCGCTCGCTCGCTCGCTCGCTCGCTCGCTCGCTCGCTCGCTCGCTCGCTCGCTGCTCGCTCGCTCGCTCGCTCGCTCGCTCGCTCGCTCCTCGCTCGCTCGCTCGCTCGCTCGCTCGCTCGCTCGCTCGCTCGCTCGCTCGCTCGCTCGCTCGCTCGCTCGCTCGCTCGCTCGCTCGCTCGCTCGCTCGCTCGCTCGCTCGCTCGCTCGCTCGCTCGCTCGCTCGCTCGCTCGCTCGCTCGCTCGCTCGCTCGCTCGCTCGCTCGCTCGCTCGCTCTCGCTCGCTCGCTCGCTCGCTCGCTCGCTCGCTCGCTCGCTCGCTCGCTCGCTCGCTCGCTCGCTCGCTCGCTCGCTCGCTCGCTCGCTCGCTCGCTCGCTCGCTCGCTCGCTCGCTCGCTCGCTCGCTCGCTCGCTCGCTCGCTCGCTCGCTCGCTCGCTCGCTCGCTCGCTCGCTCGCTCGCTCGCTCGCTCGCTCGCTCGCTCGCTCGCTCGCTCGCTCGCTCGCTCGCTCGCTCGCTCGCTCGCTCGCTCGCTCGCTCGCTCGCTCGCTCGCTCGCTCGCTCGCTCGCTCGCTCGCTCGCTCGCTCGCTCGCTCGCTCGCTCGCTCGCTCGCTCGCTCGCTCGCTCGCTAGCTCGCTCGCTCGCTCGCTCGCTCGCTCGCTCGCTCGCTCGCTCGCTCGCTCGCTCGCTCGCTCGCTCGCTCGCTCGCTCGCTCGCTCGCTCGCTCGCTCGCTCGCTCGCTCGCTCGCTCGCTCGCTCGCTCGCTCGCTGCTCGCTCGCTCGCTCGCTCGCTCGCTCGCTCGCTCGCTCGCTCGCTCGCTCGCTCGCTCGCTCGCTCGCTCGCTCGCTCGCTCGCTCGCTCGCTCGCTCGCTCGCTCGCTCGCTCGCTCGCTCGCTCGCTCGCTCGCTCGCTCGCTCGCTCGCTCGCTCGCTCGCTCGCTCGCTCGCTCGCTCGCTCGCTCGCTCGCTCGCTCTCGCTCGCTCGCTCGCTCGCTCGCTCGCTCGCTCGCTCGCTCGCTCGCTCGCTCGCTCGCTCGCTCGCTCGCTCGCTCGCTCGCTCGCTCGCTCGCTCGCTCGCTCGCTCGCTCGCTCGCTCGCTCGCTCGCTCGCTCGCTCGCTCGCTCGCTCGCTCGCTCGCTCGCTCGCTCGCTCGCTCGCTCGCTCGCTCGCTCGCTCGCTCGCTCGCTCGCTCGCTCGCTCGCTCGCTCGCTCGCTCGCTCGCTCGCTCGCTCGCTCGCTCGCTCGCTCGCTCGCTCGCTCGCTCGCTCGCTCGCTCGCTCGCTCGCTCGCTCGCTCGCTCGCTCGCTCGCTCGCTCGCTCGCTCGCTCGCTCGCTCGCTCGCTCGCTCGCTCGCTCGCTCGCTCGCTCGCTCGCTCGCTCGCTCGCTCGCTCGCTCGCTCGCTCGCTCGCTCGCTCGCTCGCTCGCTCGCTCGCTCGCTCGCTCGCTCGCTCGCTCGCTCGCTCGCTCGCTCGCTCGCTCGCTCGCTCGCTCGCTCGCTCGCTCGCTCGCTCGCTCGCTCGCTCGCTCGCTCGCTCGCTCGCTCGCTCGCTCGCTCGCTCGCTCGCTCGCTCGCTCGCTCGCTCGCTCGCTCGCTCGCTCGCTCGCTCGCTCGCTCGCTCGCTCGCTCGCTCGCTCGCTCGCTCGCTCGCTCGCTCGCTCGCTCGCTCGCTCGCTCGCTCGCTCGCTCGCTCGCTCGCTCGCTCGCTCGCTCGCTCGCTCGCTCGCTCGCTGCTCGCTCGCTCGCTCGCTCGCTCGCTCCTCGCTCGCTCGCTCGCTCGCTCGCTCGCTCGCTCGCTCGCTCGCTCGCTCGCTCGCTCGCTCGCTCGCTCGCTCGCTCGCTCGCTCGCTCGCTCGCTCGCTCGCTCGCTCGCTCGCTCGCTCGCTCGCTCGCTCGCTCGCTCGCTCGCTCGCTCGCTCGCTCGCTCGCTCGCTCGCTCGCTCGCTCGCTCGCTCGCTCGCTCGCTCGCTCGCTCGCTCGCTCGCTCGCTCGCTCGCTCGCTCGCTCGCTCGCTCGCTCGCTCGCTCGCTCGCTCGCTCGCTCGCTCGCTCGCTCTCGCTCGCTCGCTCGCTCGCTCGCTCGCTCGCTCGCTCGCTCGCTCGCTCGCTCGCTGCTCGCTCGCTCGCTCGCTCGCTCGCTCGCTCGCTCGCTCGCTCGCTCGCTCGCTCGCTCGCTCGCTCGCTCGCTCGCTCGCTCGCTCGCTCGCTCGCTCGCTCGCTCGCTCGCTCGCTCGCTCGCTCGCTCGCTCGCTCGCTCGCTCGCTCGCTCGCTCGCTCGCTCGCT
>JAWQFJ010011359.1:45000-46903 GCA_034096865.1 Theodoxus fluviatilis
CTCGCTCGCTCGCTCGCTCGCTCGCTCGCTCGCTCGCTCGCTCGCTCGCTCGCTCGCTCGCTCGCTCGCTCGCTCGCTCGCTCGCTCGCTCGCTCGCTCGCTCGCTCGCTCGCTCGCTCGCTCGCTCGCTCGCTCGCTCTCGCTCGCTCGCTCGCTCGCTCGCTCGCTCGCTCGCTCGCTCGCTCGCTCGCTCGCTCGCTCGCTCGCTCGCTCGCTCGCTCGCTCGCTCGCTCGCTCGCTCGCTCGCTCGCTCGCTCGCTCGCTCGCTCGCTCGCTCGCTCGCTCGCTCGCTCGCTCGCTCGCTCGCTCGCTCGCTCGCTCGCTCGCTCGCTCGCTCGCTCGCTCGCTCGCTCGCTCGCTCGCTCGCTCGCTCGCTCGCTCGCTCGCTCGCTCGCTCGCTCGCTCGCTCGCTCGCTCGCTCGCTCTCGCTCGCTCGCTCGCTCGCTCGCTCGCTCGCTCGCTCGCTCGCTCGCTCGCTCGCTCGCTCGCTCGCTCGCTCGCTCGCTCGCTCGCTCGCTCGCTCGCTCGCTCGCTCGCTCGCTCGCTCGCTCGCTCGCTCGCTCGCTCGCTCGCTCGCTCGCTCGCTCGCTCGCTCGCTCGCTCGCTCGCTCGCTCGCTCGCTCGCTCGCTCGCTCGCTCGCTCGCTCGCTCGCTCGCTCGCTCGCTCGCTCGCTAGCTCGCTCGCTCGCTCTCGCTAGCTCGCTCGCTCTCTCGCTCCCTTGCTTTCTCGCTTCCTCGCTTCCTCGCTCGCTCGCTCGCTCGCTCGCTCGCTCGCTCGCTCGCTCGCTCGCTCGCTCGCTCGCTCGCTCGCTCGCTCGCTCGCTCGCTCGCTGCTCGCTCGCTCGCTCGCTCGCTCGCTCGCTCGCTCGCTCGCTCGCTCGCTCGCTCGCTCGCTCCTCGCTCGCTCGCTCTCGCTCGCTCGCTCGCTCGCTCGCTCGCTCGCTCGCTCGCTCGCTCGCTCGCTCGCTCGCTCGCTCGCTGCTCGCTCGCTCGCTCGCTCGCTCGCTCGCTCGCTCGCTCGCTCGCTCGCTCGCTCGCTCGCTCGCTCGCTCGCTCGCTCGCTCGCTCGCTCGCTCGCTCGCTCGCTCGCTCGCTCGCTCGCTCGCTCGCTCGCTCGCTCGCTCGCTCGCTCGCTCGCTCGCTCGCTCGCTCGCTCGCTCGCTCGCTCGCTCGCTCGCTCGCTCGCTCGCTCGCTCGCTCGCTCGCTCGCTCGCTCGCTCGCTGCTCGCTCGCTCGCTCGCTCGCTCGCTCGCTCGCTCGCTCGCTCGCTCGCTCGCTCGCTCGCTCGCTCGCTCGCTCGCTCGCTCGCTCGCTCGCTCGCTCGCTCGCTCGCTCGCTCGCTCGCTCGCTCGCTCGCTCGCTCGCTCGCTCGCTCGCTCGCTCGCTCGCTCGCTCGCTCGCTCGCTCGCTCGCTCGCTCGCTCGCTCGCTCGCTCGCTCGCTCGCTCGCTCGCTCGCTCGCTCGCTCGCTCGCTCGCTCGCTCGCTCGCTCGCTCGCTCGCTCGCTCGCTCGCTCGCTCGCTCGCTCGCTCGCTCGCTCGCTCGCTCGCTCGCTCGCTCGCTCCTCGCTCGCTCGCTCGCTCGCTCGCTCGCTCGCTCGCTCGCTCGCTCGCTCGCTCGCTCGCTCGCTCGCTCGCTCGCTCGCTCGCTCGCTCGCTCGCTCGCTCGCTCGCTCGCTCGCTCGCTCGCTCGCTCGCTCGCTCGCTCGCTCGCTCGCTCGCTCGCTCGCTCGCTCGCTCGCTCGCTCGCTCGCTCGCTCGCTCGCTCGCTCGCTCGCTCGCTCGCTCGCTCGCTCGCTCGCTCGCTCGCTCGCTCGCTCGCTCGCTCGCTCGCTCGCTCGCTCGCTCGCTCGCTCGCTCGCTCGCTCGCTCGCTCGCTCGCTCGCTCGCTCGCTCGCTCGCTCG
>JAWQFJ010011360.1:0-15000 GCA_034096865.1 Theodoxus fluviatilis
CATGTATGCATGCGCACACACGTTTATTGTTTGTCATTCCTTGTTTCCGTTATGTATTTATTTCAGTGACGTGCTGTTTATGACGTCATTGTTATCTTGAAGCAGGATCTGGGTTTTAGACAAGATGAGAGCTCAGAAAGGAACAGAAATCGACACAAGGGTTGTATATTCAATATTGTTCTATTACTAAGGGACCTAAGCGGTAATAGTTGTTACCAGGACATATGTAAGTAGTTTGTGCCACGTTTCGGCATGGCTTTCGCTGTCATAGAAATGCAGTACGTTCTGTTGTTAATTCTGCTTTGCGCGCTGGCCGTTATGACCCAAGGTGAAAAAAATGGATTATGATTCACGCAAAGGTTAACGGGCCCAGATGCTGAACGTGAATTGATGCAACATTAAATGAAGATCTACCGTACCGAATTGTCCTGCGTCATAACAGCCTGCTAAGAAGGAAGAAGGAGGTCGGTCCCACATTTACCGTCGCGATCACAGTAACAACTATTTAAGCCCGGAGGCAACCACCAACGAACGACGCCAAGTTGCCTCCCAGCTTCTTCTTTCGGCGTCTATTCAACATGGAAAGCGAAGAGGGTTTTGTATCGACTTCAGAGCCGCGGGCCGGCGACAATGAGACGAGAACTTCTGACGATTGGCCCGCTTTCACCTCACATGCAGATTTAGTAAAAGAGGAGTCTCAACAGTCGCCAGAAGACTTACAACGACCCGCCATTTCACAACGCCAACGTCAAACTAATGAAGCAGGCCAGGTTCAACAAAGAGACCATCCCTCTTCCACCGATAACGCAGCGAAGGGTTCAGACAACGTTTCCGTTGCCACTGGTGGTCACTCCATTGAACGATCACGCGCTGGAGCCAGGTCCTCGCTCGCTGCCGGCTCCAATAAGACTCACTCCTCCTTGTCTTCTCAGCGTAAATCAGCGCAATCTCAGGCGACCGCTCTCGAAATTGCGCGTGACGCCGCAGCAAGAGTAGCTGAAATGCAACAACAACAAAATGTTCTCCACCATCAAATGGAGCTCGAACAATGCCAGCTAAGACAGCAGGAAAGACAAAGAAAGCTAAGGGAAGAAGTGGAGCAGGCTCGGCGAAAGGAGGAGGAAAGGCAAAGAAAGCTAAGGGAAGAAGTGGAGCAGGCTCGGCGAAAGGAGGAGGAAAGGCAAAGGAAGTTAAAGGAAGAAATCGAGAAGGATGAGCGTGAAATTGAACAGACAAAGAAACGACATGAAACGGAGAGACAATTAAGCCAGCTGAAAGTGGAGGAAGAGAGGGTGAAGATACAGGCGGAACTGGACGCAGCGAATGCTGCATTAATGATTCTTGAAGACGATGCACAGAGCCAAGAAGTGGAATCGACCCTCGGTTCATTACAAAAGGTGAACCCTGTTTACGATCTCTACATGAGGCGGCAAGACGATTACACAGCCACCTCAGCTAACGTTGCAGTACCCACTCACGGACACTATGAAGGCACCGACTACGATGAGCGGCGAGCGCCACGGTTCAACGAAAACACGAGGGTGTACCTGCCTGCCCAAGCAAACGCCGCTGTTAATGTTGAGAGACACGTGCCGAGATTTGGGACAGGAACCAGGGCCCAACAGTTCGAGGCAGACTCAGCTCGTCAGACTGACTTGAATCGCCCAATTGTAGTTCATAACCCTCCGAACCACCGTGATGATGGGCACAAAATGCGTAACCAACGGGTTGACGACAATATACAGCAGGCTGAGGGATACCATGGCCCCGTCTCCAGTTCGCGTGAGTATAGCCTCGTACAGCACCCGCGCAACACGCTCTACATTCCTTCGATGCACCAGGTGCCACACGTTAAGAAGAGCGAAAGACTGAACGTCGAGGCTGCTCCATTCGTGTCACAGACTGCCATGGGTTGCTGTCCGCCATCACTGACGCAACCTTATGAAAGTACCCAGCGGTATCCTCCCTCATACTACAGCCACCATGACAGCAATACCTTTTCCAGCGCACCACGCGATGACAACCTGGCGAAGTCGATTGCCGACGCTCTAACTATCGCCAGGCTCCCAGTGCCCAAGCCTCCGATCTTTAAGGGTGATCCGCTGCAGTACCCGGCCTGGATTGCAGCCTTTTCTCATCTGGTGAGAAATGAGGCCGTGGACGTCAAGGACAAGATGTTGATTCTCCGTGATTTCATTGATGGTCCGGCTAAGACGGCCGTGGGCGATCTGTATTACGACCTTGGCGAAGAATCCTACAACAGCGCGCTGGAGATCCTGAAGAGGCGGTTTGGGGAGCATTATGCTATCGCTGAGGCCATGAAAGATAAACTGACAGCCTGGCCGGACGTGAAGAATAAGGACGTCAGCTCCCTGAGAGATTTCGCCGACTACGTCAGACAGTGTCACACAATGTCTAAGAGGGTGACAGGGCTGGGCATTCTCGAGGACCCTGGTCAAATCAGAAGTCTGGCCCGCAAGCTGCCCGACGTACTCTGCATTGCATGGGGACGGCGGGTGTCTGATCACAAGGAGCTACACGGAGCTTACCCGCCATTGGCCGACTTTGTTAAGTTCTTGGAAAAGCAGAGCGATGCCTTGAAAGAAGCCGACCTGTTGTCCAAGGCGAAGAAACCTTCTGGTGGCGATAATCGAATCGCTTACAAGGACAAGCATGGCCAAACTTTCGTCACGTCCGAGGTCAGCGGCGGGCAGAACGACTCGCATCCGGTGACGAGCAACGCCTCTGGATTTCAACCTGAACAGCAGGCATCCGACTACAGAGGAAAATGCTTGTTCTGTGAAAACAGCCATTTCACTGTGGACTGCGCGAAGCTAGCCAAGAAGCCATTTGAAGAGAGGAAGGAGTTTGCCAAGAAGAAACGGCTGTGCTTCAAATGTTTGAAAGGCTTCCATGCCGCCAAAGGCTGCTTCTCCAAAGTTGTGTGTGGGACGTGTAAAGCAAAGCACGCGACCATAATGCATGATCCCAACTACACACCCAAACAACAGCCCCTTCACAGACGGAGTGGAGATCAAGAGGCAGCAGAAGTCAAAACGCTGCACGGTTCACACTATGAGAGGAATCCTGCCTCCAGCTCAACGGTGTCGAACCACATGGTGGGGCAGCACGTCGAGGCTCGTTTATACTCTCTGTACATGCCCGTGTACGTGTCCTCCAAAGAAGAGCCTGAAAACGAGGTACTGGTCTACGCTATGCTGGACACTATGAGTGACACGTCCTTCATCATCGAGCCGGTGATGGAGAAGCTCAACCTGAACACTCGAGAGTCGCTCTTGACGCTGAGAACGCTGACGTCAGACAGAGCAAGCATCGAATGCAAATCCTGCACTGACCTCTGCGTGCGAGCCTTCGATTCCAATGAGACCATCGAGATTCCCATGGCCTATTCCCAGAGAGAACTTTGTGTTGACAAAGGGCAGATCCCTACACGCCAGACGGTCGACTCCATTCCCCATCTACAACATCTGAGCTCGCACTTTCACGACTTGTACGACGCCCCCATAGGTCTTTTGTTGGGCGTAAACGTGTCTGAAGCATTGCGCCCCCTTGAAGTCGAGTGTGGCGAACCTGGTCAACCGTATGCCCAGCGAACTCGTCTGGGTTGGGGAGTTGTCGGGGAAATGAAGGTGACGAGGCCTACGACAGTAAGCACTGATGCTCGAACACTGCCTGCCAAAAACGGAGCACTGTGCTTTAGAACGAAGGACCGCACTAACGAACAGTTGATCGCGTCGATGGAGCGTGATTTTGCGTGTCCCGAGGCTGATGAAAACCCAACCTCCCAAGAAGACCTTAAGTTCGTCCAGATTCTCTCTGAGGGAATCAGGGTGAATGAAGAAGGGCACTATCAGATGCCATTGCCATTCAAGGACGGAGAACCCTGTCTGCCACATAATCGACGCCTGGCTCTGCGAAGACTGACTAGCCTGAGGCAGAAGTTCGTGTCAAACCCAGAGCACTTTCGACTCTACAGGGAGTTTGTACAACAGATGCTGGAACGACGTGACGCAGAGCAAGTTAACGATGATGACGTCACACCTGGCAGTGTCTGGTACATTCCCCACCATGGCGTATACAACCCCAACAAGCCTGGGAAAGTGCGGGTTGTTTTTGACTGTGCAGCGAAATGCCAGGGCGCATCTCTCAATGACTTTCTGCTTTGCGGACCTGACTTGATGAACTCCCTTGTGGGAGTGCTCTGCCGATTCCGTCTCCATCCTGTGGCTGTTTCATGTGACGTCGAGCGCATGTTCCACCAGTTTCACGTCGCCCCTCAGCATCGCAACTACCTCAGGTTCCTGTGGTGGCCCAACGATGACTTGAATGAAGCGCCAGTAGACTATCGGATGCGGGTGCACCTCTTTGGAGCCGCTTCTTCGCCAGGCTGTGCAAATTTTGCACTGAAAAGGCTAGCCAGCGACAACCAACAAACCAACCCAGAAGCCTCCAGATTCATTCAGAACGACTTCTATGTCGATGACGGGCTGAGCTCTCGCGAGAAGGAAGTTGACGCTGTCGAGTTGCTCAAGGGAGCGAGAGCAATCTGTGAAAAGGGAAACTTGAGACTGCATAAGATTGCGTCCAACAGCAGCCAGGTGTTGTCTGCCTTTCCCGAATCTGACATCGTGAATTTGAAAGGAGCTGGCGAGCAAGGGGAGAAGAGTGAAAGCTCGATTGAGAGGGCGCTGGGAATCAGATGGAACTTGGGCGCTGACACGCTTCATTTCCTGCACGTGGCGAAAGATATGCCGACCACGAAGCGAGGGGTACTGTCTACCGTGGCGTCGATTTTTGACCCCTTGGGTTTGGTATCGCCAATCATCTTGAAGGGACGCCAGATCCTGCAGGAAGCTTGTAGAGAGGGCATTGGCTGGGATGAACAGCTTCCCAAAGCGCTGCTTGAGCAATGGAACGCATGGCTGATCGACCTCAAGGCGCTGTCCTCGATACAGATTCCCAGATGCTATTTCACTGACGCTGCTCTCCCCTGGAAGACGATTGAGTTCCACCATTTCGCAGACGCCTCAATCAAAGGCTATGGGGAGTGCTCGTATCTCAGACTCGTAGACAACCACGGAAACGCTCACAGCTCACTTGTCATGGCAAAATCTAAGGTCACGCCTGTCAAAGCGGTTACCATACCCAGACTTGAGCTCCAAGCGGCGGTACTGGCAGTGAAGATCGCCCGCTTCCTTGACAAAGAGTTCAGGCATCTGCAAGCTCCTCATCATTTCTGGACAGACTCACGCGTGGTCTTGGGCTACATCTACAATGAGACGAAGCGATTCCATGTGTTTGTGGCCAACCGTCTTCAGCAGATAAGAGAGTTCAGCCAGCCACAGCAGTGGAACCATGTTGCCACGGAACTGAACCCAGCTGACCACGCATCAAGAGCGCTGAAGGTTGAAGAGATCATGAACTCTAACTGGCTGTCAGGACCAGAATTCTTGCGAAAGAATACTATCGAGTACAGCCCCCCAAACGTCTCCATTGACGACAATGACAAGGAAGTGAAGGCATTTAAGGTGCACGCAGCCCCTGAAGAAAGAAATGAAGTCGAGAAATTGATCGAGAGGTTCTCCACGCTGCAAGGTCTGTTGCGCGTTGTGGCGTGCATTATGACTTGGCTGCATCGTACCAGAAAGACGAAGTCTCAGCCACAAGCCTTGACCACCACCCCTCTCGAAGACAGAGAGTCGGCCTTTAAGAGAGTACTCAGAAGTCTGCAGCTTGCTCACTATACAAGGCAGACTCGCTCAAACCACCCTGAGCTAAGACAGCTTGATCCTTACACTGACGAGGAGGGAATGCTGAGGGTCGGGGGTCGCCTGTCGCGCTCGGCAGAAGAACGCCGAGTGAAGAACCCTCTGATAATACCCGGCACAAGTCACGTGGCAGTGCTACTGGCGAGACATCACCACAGGAAGGTGGGGCATCAGGGACGCACCACAACAATTGGCGCCCTTCAATCAAACGGCTTGTGGATTTGTGGGGCCAGGAAGGTAGTCTCAGCTGTGATTCGCACTTGCGTGCATTGTGCCAGACTGCGGGGTAAACCTGTCGAACAGAAAATGGCCGACCTCCCTCCTGATAGGACCGAAACGTTCCCGCCTTTCACGAACACTGGCCTTGACTGCTTTGGGCCGTTCCTCGTCAAGCACGGAAGATCAGAGGCGAAACGCTATGGCCTGATATTCACTTGTCTGGTCTCACGGGCAGTTCATCTCGAGGTCTTGGAGGACATGACCACTGACGCCTTCATCTGTGGCCTCAGGAGATTCATCGCCATTCGTGGCAACGTCAGACTGATACGTTGCGACCGAGGCACCAGCTTTGTTGGGGCAGCTAGAGAATTGAACAAAGCACGGCGGGAGATGAATGAAAGCAAGATCATAGAGCAAATGGTCGAACGCAACTGCAACTTCGTCTTCAATCCTCCCTCCGCCAGTCACTTCGGCGGTGCATGGGAACGCATGATTGGCATTGTACGCCAGGTCCTCTCTGGGCTGTTACAAGAGTACGGCAGTCGACTCACGTCAGACACACTGTCGACACTGTTCCATGAAGTTGCCGGGATTGTTAACAACAGACCACTCTGCGTGAACCAGCTGGAAGACCCGACCTCCTGCGAACCTTTAACGCCCAACCACCTCCTTACTCTGAAGCCTGAGCCAATCTTCCCACCACCGGGAAGTTTTCAGAAGGAAGACCTCTACTCTAGGAAACGATGGAGGCGCGTGCAATACTTGGTCGAGCAGTTTTGGAGCAGGTGGAAGAAAGAGTACCTGCCCACATTGCAACCGCGCAGAAAATGGTATGCCCAGAAAGACTCTATCAAGCCGGGCGTGATGGTCTTGCTGTCCGAGGAAGGATCGCCGCGAGGTACCTGGAAGATGGCTCGAGTCGAGCAAACTTACCCCAGCGATGATGGCCTTGTGCGGTCCGTGAAGCTGAGGCTGGCCACCGTTCAGAAGGACAAAGGAAAGCTGGTGGCGCAGACCACATACATGGACAGGCCTGTCCACAAGCTGATACCGCTATACCTCAGCGAAGAGCAGTAGACCACCCAGGAGAGACTTGGAGATACGATGAGATTGACTGTGTTACGTATCATGTCAGAAGATGTGTACTCTTAGCGAGATTTGAAGCTGCAGCGCAGCTTCGGCCGGGAGTGTTCTTGCCTTCATAAGGGCAAGATAGTATTTTGTCTTAATCTTTTCGTTCCTTTTTTTTTGCACCCTTTATTCATCATCCCTTTATTCATTGTCTCTCTCTCTCTCTCTCTCTCTCTCTCTCTCTCTCTCTCTCTCTCTCTCTCTCTTTCCATTTTCTTTCCCCTCTCTTATTCTTTCTTTCTTTACGCCAGCCTGTGGTGGGAGTTCTGGTTACGCCGGCGATCAGTATTCCCTTCATGAGCACTTGTCTTCTTCTTCCCCTTCTCCCTCTCATTCCTACCTCTTGACCTCATGTATGCATGCGCACACACGTTTATTGTTTGTCATTTCCTTGTTTCCGTTGAGTATTTATTTCAGTGACGTGCGTTTATGACGTCATTGTTATCTTGAAGCAGGATCTGGGTTTTTAGACAAGATGAGAGCTCAGAAAGGAACAGAAATCGACACAAGGGTTGTATATTCAATATTGTTCTATTACTAAGGGACCTAAGCGGTAATAGTTGTTACCAGGACATATGTAAGTAGTTTGTGCCACGTTTCGGCATGGCTTTCGCTGTCATAGAAATGCAGTACGTTCTGTTGTTAATTCTGCTTTGCGCGCTGGCCGTTATGACCCAAGGTGAAAAAAAAAGGATTATGATTCACGCAAAGGTTAACGGGCCCAGATGCTGAACGTGAATTGATGCAACATTAAATGAAGATCTACCGTACCGAATTGTCCTGCGTCATAACAGCCTGCTAAGAAGGAAGAAGGAGGTCGGTCCCACATTTACCGTCGCGATCACACTCGAAGTTCCTCTTTCCACAACAACCGTCTGTGTTCTTCCAGATAAGTATGATTGAAACCATTTGAAGGCTGTTGATGATATTCCTAAGTTCTTTAATCGGGACAGAAGAACACCATGATCGATGGTACCGAAGGCTGCTGAGAGGTCTAAAAGGGTCACGAGGGCAACCCGGCCATCATCAATAGCACATCGAATATCGTTGAACACTCTCAGGAGTGCAGTTTCGGTGCTGTGTCCTGGCCTGTATGCCGACTGGAGTTTTGGGAGTAGATTCTCCGAGTTCAGGAAGTTGCATAGCCTTATGGAAACAGCTTTCTCTATGATTTTTGATATAAAACACAAATTGGACACAGGTCTGTAGCCGCCGAGCTCATCGGCGTCCAGATTTTATTTCTTAAGCAGCGGCCGTACAATTGCTTTCTTAATTGTGTATGGGAATTCACCTGTTCTTAAGGAGTGATTCACTAGGTCTGCAATCATGGGCAGTAATGCGTCAAGACATAGACGTAGCAACCTTGTCGGCACATCATCAAGCTCGCAGCAGGTGGGCTTCATCTTCAGAATGATCTTTCGAAGCTCCTCGGGATGGAAAGGAGACAAGTCTTTCAGACCTTGGTTCAGGGATGTAGATGCTTCTTCCGCTACCGTTGTGGGGGAATAGCTTTTCTGATCTTTCCAATTTTTTCTCTGAAATATGTTTGAAATTTGTTGGCTAGGATTTGTCCGGTTGGTTTGGTGGGGAGAGGTTTCAACTTTCCCTTATTGCCTAGAATTGATGTTAGCAGATTGGACATTGCTCGAGGGTTTCTCGCTTTTTGTTCGATTTGACCTTTCATATATTGTGCTTTTGCATGTCTGATGGTCATCTTGAGTAGGGTTTTCTTTTGAACGTAGATATCTCTATGCACAGTCAGTTTTGATTTCCTCCAGCGCCTCTCCGCTATTCGCTTCTCGATTTTAGCGATGTGCACTTCGCTTGTGTACCATGGGCACTCTTGTCTTGTAGAATCGGGCCGCCTTTCCAGTGGAGCATGCTTGTTTATCGTGCGGCCTAGAATATCCTTGAATTGCTCGCAATGCTCCTTCATGGATATTGGAACAGATGAGTACAATGCGGATGTCGTTATGTCCTGCTTTAAGGACTCGAAATCTGTCTGTCTGTCTGTCTGTCTGTCTGTCTGTCTGTCTGTCTGTCTGTCTGTCTGTCTGCCAGCCTGCCTGCCAACCTACCTTCCTGCCTGCCTGCCTGCCTGCCTGTCGGTCTATCTGTCTGTCTGTCTGTTTCTGTCTTTTATCTGTCTGTCTGTCCTCTTTGTTCTTTCTTGCATGTCTGCTTGTGAGGCGAATTTATTGGTGTACGCTCGCACGCGCGTGTGTGCATGTGCGTGTGCGTGTGAGTGCCTGTGTCTGTGTGTCTGTTTGTGGGAGATCACAACCGCAGCACGAGAGGGCGAGGCGAGCTTGATTGTCGTCTCCTACAATGTTCAGCCGTGATAGCTCCACCCTTGCGGCTGCCTTGGCGGAAGTATGCTCTCCTACAATGTTCAGCCGTGATAGCTCCACCCTTGCGGCTGCCTTGGTGGAAGTACGCTCTCCTACAATGTTCAGCCGTGACAGCTCCACCATTGCGGCTGCCTTGGCGGAAGTATGCTCTCTCCTACAATGTTCAGCCGTGATAGCTCCACCATTGTGGCTGCCTTGGTGGAAGTATGCTCTCCTACAATGTTCAGCCGAGATAGCTCCACCATTGTGGCTGCCTTGGTGGAAGTATGCTCTCCTACAATGTTCAGCCGTGATAGCTCCACCCTTGCGACTGCCTTGGTGGAAGTATGCTCTCCTACAATGTTCAGCCGTGACAGCTCCACCCTTGCGGCTGCCTTGGCGTAAGTATGCTTTCTCCTACAATGTTCAGCCGTGATAGCTCCACCATTGTGGCTGCCTTGGTGGAAGTATGCTCTCTCCTACAATGTTCAGCCGTGATAGCTCCACCAATGTGGCTGCCTTGGCGGAAGTATGCTCTCCTACAATGTTCAGCCGTGATAGCTCCACCCTTGCGGCTGCCTTGGCGGAAGTATGCTCTCCTACAATGTTCAGCCGTGATAGCTCCACCCTTGCGGCTGCCTTGGTGGAAGTATGCTCTCCTACAATGTTCAGCCGTGACAGCTCCACCATTGCGGCTGCCTTGGCGGAAGTATGCTCTCTCCTACAATGTTCAGCCGTGATAGCTCCACCATTGTGGCTGCCTTGGTGGAAGTATGCTCTCCTACAATGTTCAGCCGAGATAGCTCCACCATTGTGGCTGCCTTGGTGGAAGTATGCTCTCCTACAATGTTCAGCCGTGATAGCTCCACCCTTGCGACTGCCTTGGTGGAAGTATGCTCTCCTACAATGTTCAGCCGTGACAGCTCCACCCTTGCGGCTGCCTTGGCGTAAGTATGCTTTCTCCTACAATGTTCAGCCGTGATAGCTCCACCATTGTGGCTGCCTTGGTGGAAGTATGCTCTCTCCTACAATGTTCAGCCGTGATAGCTCCACCCTTGCGGCTGCCTTGGTGGAAGTATGCTCTCCTACAATGTTCAGCCGTGATAGCTCCACCCTTGCGGCTGCCTTGGCGTAAGTATGCTCTCTCCTACAATGTTCAGCCGTGATAGCTCCACCATTGTGGCTGCCTTGGTGGAAGTATGCTCTCTCCTACAATGTTCAGCCGTGATAACTCCACCCTTGCGGCTGCCTTGGTGGAAGTATGCTCTCCTACAATGTTCAGCCGTGATAGCTCCACCATTGCGGCTGCCTTGGCGGAAGTATGCTCTCCTACAATGTTCAGCCGTGACAGCTCCACCATTGTGGCTGCCTTGGTGGAAGTATGCTCTCCTACAATGTTCAGCCGTGACAGCTCCACCATTGTGGCTGCCTTGGTGGAAGTATGCTCTCCTACAATGTTCAGCCGTGATAGCTCCACCATTGTGGCTGCCTTGGTGGAAGTATGCTCTCTCCTACAATGTTCAGCCGAGATAGCTCCACCCTTGTGGCTGCCTTGGCGGAAGTATGCTCTCCTACAATGTTCAGCCGTGACAGCTCCATCATTGCGGCTGCCTTGGCGGAAGTATGCTCTCCTACAATGTTCAGCCGTGACAGCTCCACCCTTGTGGCTGCCTTGGCGGAAGTATGCTCTCCTACAATGTTCAGCCGTGACATCTCCACCCTTGTGGCTGCCTTGGCGGAAGTATGCTCTCCTACAATGTTCAGCCGTGACATCTCCACCCTTGTGGCTGCCTTGGCGGAAGTATGCTTTCCTACAATGTTCAGCCGTGACATCTCCACCCTTGTGGCTGCCTTGGCGGAAGTATGCTCTCCTACAATGTTCAGCCGTGACAGCTCCACCATTGTGGCTGCCTTGGCGGAAGTATGCTCTCCTACAATGTTCAGCCGTGACATCTCCACCCTTGTGGCTGCCTTGGCGGAAGTATGCTCTCCTACAATGTTCAGCCGTGACAGCTCCACCATTGTGGCTGCCTTGGCGGAAGTATGCTCTCCTACAATGTGCAGCCGTGACAGCTCCACCCTTGCAACTGACTTGGTGGAAGTATGCTCTCCTACAATGTTCAGCCGTGATAGCTCCACCCTTGTGGCTGCCTTGGCGGAAGTATGCTCTCTCCTACAATGTTCAGCCGTGACAGCTCCACCCTTGCAACTGCCTTGGCGGAAGTATGCTCTCCTACAATGTTCAGCCGTGATAGCTCCACCCTTGTGGCTGCCTTGGCGGAAGTATGCTCTCCTACAATGTTCAGCCGTGACAGCTCCACCCTTGCAACTGCCTTGGCGGAAGTATGCTCTCCTACAATGTTCAGCCGTGATAGCTCCACCCTTGTGGCTGCCTTGGCGGAAGTATGCTCTCCTACAATGTTCAGCCGTGATAGCTCCACCTTTGTGGCTGCCTTGGCGGAAGTATGCTCTCCTACAATGTTCAGCCGTGATAGCTCCACCCTTGCAACTGCCTTGGCGGAAGTATGCTCTCTCCTACAATGTTCAGCCGTGACAGCTCCACCAATGTGGCTGCCTTGGCGGAAGTATGCTCTCCTACAAGGTTCAGCCGTGACAGCTCCACCATTGCGGCTGCCTTGGTGGAAGTATGCTCTCCTACAATGTTCAGCCGAGATAGCTCCACCATTGCGGCTGCCTTGGCGGAAGTATGCTCTCTCCTACAATGTTCAGCCGTGATAGCTCCACCCTTGCAACTGCCTTGGCGGAAGTATGCTCTCCTACAATGTTCAGCCGTGACAGCTCCACCAATGTGGCTGCCTTGGCGGAAGTATGCTCTCTCCTACAATGTTCAGCCGTGATAGCTCCACCAATGTGGCTGCCTTGGTGGAAGTATGCTCTCTCCTACAATGTTCAGCCGTGATAGCTCCACCATTGCGGCTGCCTTGGCGGACGTATGATCTCCTACAATGGTCAGCAGTGACAGCTCCACCATTGTGGCTGCCTTGGCGGAAGTATGCTCTCCTACAATGTTCAGCCGTGACAGCTCCACCATTGCGGCTGCCTTGGCGGAAGTATGCTCTCCTATGATGTTCAGCCGTAATAGCTCCACCATTGTGGCTGCCTTGGTGGAAGTATGCTCTCCTACAAGGTTCAACCGTGACAGCTCCACCCTTGCAACTGCCTTGGCGGAAGTATGCTCTCCTACAATGTTCAGCCGTGATAGCTCCACCACTGTGGCTGCCTTGGCGGAAGTATGCTCTCTCCTACAATGTTCAGCCGTCTGCCTTGGCGGAAGTATGCTCTCTCCGAGTGCCCTCCGCATGTGGTAACGAACACAACTGACACCTTTGACGGAGCAATCGATTCAGCAGTGCACACTCCATGTGGAAAATGAGGAATACACAAGTGTTCTTGCAGACAGTTGTTGTTAAGCTCCTGCATTGTCCATGCTGCGCTGTGCATATGCTCTCAGATAATAAACGTTCTCCCTTTCAGCTTTCTCTTTGCCCACATTCGCAGAAGAGCCACTCCAGATTCAGTAAGCCGGCGTAATGGTGGCCACATGTGGTGATTCATCCCATATCGCACACGTGCAATCATATTTGAGTCTCATACTGATCTCCTAAGGGATTATTGGTTCGACAGACAGTGGGCAGATGGACTACGTACGTTGTCCGAAGGGGACACGTTCAGAAATATGATGACCGTAAGCCGATTATTTGCATGGGACTTCACCGAGAAAATTCAATGGGAGTACGGGTTTTCTAAAAAAAAGGTCATTTTCTGGTGTTCAGTGCCTATGACAACACATGGATCCATTGCAAAACTTTCCATTCGGCGCTGGATTAAAAAAAAGTTTCATTTTGTTTGACAGACCGATCGCGGCGTAATGGATTTACTTTGGACATACAAATGACGCGTGCCCATTGCTTCTCAAACATAAACCCGCAGGTTCCACGTATGGATTTCGCAACAACTGGCAGGAAGAAATTAATCCTCCACTGCAGAGGCAGTTCATTGCCTGCAGCTGGAAGGTCTGATTGTGACAAACTGCCTCTCAGAACGCAGATAGTATTGTAATTGCAACATGCAAAGCTCCTCGGAATGGCTATGACGGTACGGAAATCACGTGACGGAAATGGCGACAATCCAAGTCACTCTGGTTCAAGGAGGATTTCGTTTTGAGAGAGAGAGAGTGAGAGAGAGAGAGAGAGACAGACAGACAGACAGACAGACAGACAGACAGACAGACAGACAGACAGACAGACAGACAGACAGACAGATAGATAGATAGATAGATAGATAGATAGATAGATAGATAGATAGATAGATAGATAGATAGATAGATAGATAGATAGATAGATAGATAGATAGATAGATAGATAGATAGATAGATAGATAGAGTAGATAGATAGATAGATAGATAGATAGATAGATAGATAGATAGATAGATAGATAGATAGATAGATAGATAGATAGATAGATAGATAGATAGATAGATAGATAGATAGATAGATAGATAGATAGATAGATAGATAGATAGATAGATAGATAGATAGATAGATAGATAGATAGATAGATAGATAGATAGATAGATAGATAGATAGATAGATAGATAGATAGATAGATAGATAGATAGATAGATAGATAGATAGATAGATAGATAGATAGATAGATAGATAGAGTAGATAGATAGATAGATAGATAGATAGATAGATAGATAGATAGATAGATAGATAGATAGATAGATAGATAGATAGATAGATAGATAGATAGATAGATAGATAGATAGATAGATAGATAGATAGATAGATAGATAGATAGATAGATAGATAGATAGAGAGAGTGAGTGAGTGAGAGAGAGATAGAGAGAGATAGATAGAGATAGAGAAAGACACAGAGAGAAAGACAGAGTAAAAAAGACAGAGAGAAAGGTAGAAAGACAGAGAGAGATAGAGAGAGAAAGGGAGGGAGAGAGAGAGAAGGAGAGAGACAGATATAGAGAGAAAGACACACACAGAGAGAAAGACAGAGAGAGAGAAAGACAGAAAGAGAGACAGAGAGAAAGATAGAAAAACAGAAAGACAGAGAAAGATAGAGAGGGAGGGAGGGAGCGAGGGAGGGAAGGAGGGAGGGAGGGAGGGAGGGAGGGAGGGAGGGAGAGAGAGAGAGAGAGAGAGAGAGAGAGAAAGAGAGAGAGAGAGAAAGAGAGAGAGAGAGAGAGAGAGAGAGAGAGGACCGTTACGGTTTACGGCCAGGAAACTCATATCCAGAGTATAGGTCAATGTTTCATGATATGTCATTCGGCATGTGTGCTTCGTAGCAACCGAATGCAGCAGGTGTGTGGCCAGTCAGCACAAAAACAGTCCTAACTCACGCGAGGCGATTTACGTCATGAGAGTCAGTCTGGGTCAATGATATGTTTATGCAAAACTGCACGCCAGGGAGACTACAGCTGACGAAGCAAGAAAGATGACGCAACAACAATGTTCCCTTGTAGAGATAAATGCTGGCACTTCGGAGATAAACCA
>JAWQFJ010011360.1:20000-27500 GCA_034096865.1 Theodoxus fluviatilis
TAGTATTAAGTGGTTTTTGAGAGCTGCTGTGTGAACCTCGTGTATGTAAATTGTTATTCACTCAGGATTGGTTTTTGTAGTTTTGTTAAAATGGTAACCCCGATCTTTGAGGGGGTCGTAACACGGTACTTCTGCTGTTTCCTCACCGTTCAAGGTCACGCCGACTTTTTGGACCCTCCTGGAGCTGTCTTAAAGGAGGATATGTGCAACCAGTACTACGGTATTTAGTCCAGACTACTCTCCCAGGGTATCCGGTCGCTGCTCGGGCAGACCCAAATGCGTCCTCACGCAAGGCGAGTTTTGTGAAAATGGCGGTCATAACTGGCCAAAAAAGATGTATACTGATTTGCCGACAAATAGAAAAAAAATGTTATTTTCTCCTTGCCGCTATGCAAGTAAAGTGTCTGTGAAAAGCCAGTCATTGGGTTCTTTCTTGTGACGTACAGCCGTGTTCATTGAAAACTTAATGGCGGTGAGTGGAGTGGAGCAACGGCCTTACGCCGCATGTAGTGGAACTGTGGCATTTCTACCCAGCTGTATTGGACACCAGACATCTATCTTACCTTGACCGGAACAAGGCGAGAGGGTGTATTCTGATCTTTTCTTGGCGCATGGATTTTACAGGTAAACAATCCTTGAATGTTTGTGACGTAAATCGAGTATGTCGTCTGCTCTCATGCAGCAGCACTGAATCCGTGATTGACCCTGACACACAGTACCGACATTCTCAACCCAATGAAGTAGTGGAAAAGGGATCTATTGATTGATTGAAAAAGGGAACAACACACTCTTGGGTAACAAAAAACAAGAATTTTTGTACTGTCTCTCTACACACCTGTAAGTGTATTTTTAAGCCCAATAGACTGAAAGTTAAAAAAAAAGTTGTTATAGATCAAGATTTCTGGTTAAGTGCATGTGCATGCTAAAACACTCTAGAACCATGAACCGTTGTAAACAACTATCTCAAATAGTAAGTTTGTGCACTTAAAGGTGTATAGAGAGACAGTACAAAAATTCATGTTTCGTGTTACCCAAGAGTGTGTTGTGAATTAGCACAGCTGGATTACAGTAAAACAAAGATGATTTAAATATGGTGGACAATAAACTGCAGTAAGTAAAGACATGTTGATAATGAATGTCACATCAATAAAGATGATGGTGGTGCTGAGGATGATACTGATGTTCCTGCTGCTCTTTCTTCTGATGGTGACGATAATGTTGCAGTTCATGATGTAATGATGGTGATGCTATGGTGATGGTGATGAAGACAAAAATAAATCTCTGTCCTTTTTCATATGATGAAATGGTGATGCTGTGAATATTAATGATGACAAATGTGTGACTTGTTTTGTTTGCCTTAATATCTGTGAGATAGACTGGTAATGGTGGTGGGTATGATAATGATGGTGGTGGTCACAATGATGCAGAAATGTAGTAAATATAGTGATGATGTTGAATATAACAAGAATGATGATGTTGCTGTTGGTGTTGCCTTGGCGTGATTGTGGTGAGGCTACTTAAAATGACAAATATGTGACTTGCCATGGTTAATGCCAAATGTGATTAATGATGTTTGCTTTAATGACAATGAATGGTGGTGAGGATACTTATGATAATGATGATTATTAATATGTGACCTATCATAAATCATGTTCATGAGGGATGTAACAACAGTGATAATGATAGTTGTGCTGATGGTAATGCTGATATTGCTGCTGCTGTTGCTCCTAAATGTTGGTGGTGTTTGTGTTGCACTGAAAGCTTGCTATGTTGCTGATAGTGCTTATGTTGTGGGGAATAACAAATTATGTATTGCTTATTCAAGCATACAGCACTTGTCAATGTTATTCATTAATAAAGTCCTTTTGATGTGTAATAAGCTGATTTATAAATTGAAGATGAAGCACATTCTGGTTGTCATGTCTTTTTCCATCAGCATGTTGGAGTTTTTCTGTGCATCGTGATAATGCTGCCTTACATTTGCAATGATAAATATGCTGCTTAACACTATCAGCCTCATACATTGATAACAACAAAGAGATAAAGACAGGGAACAGTGCAATTTCAAGAAAGCCACACCCAAGGGATGACAGTTAAATGACTTCCAAAGGGATGTTGAGGTGGCATGGATGATGCTTGTTCTTACCTGTGTGCTACTTCTGTCAACACATGGGGAGACGAGTAAAGCTCAGGATGAAAAAACTGAAACTATGCAGAATTTAAAAAATACAAGAGGCAAAGTGAAAAGAACACTTGGACAAAAAGGGAATGTAAGATGGATTCTGCCAAGACATCCACTGTGGACCAGTCAGTTCCACTCAAGGCATCCTTTTTGTTGCATCATCCGAGTTATAAAGAGAACTTATTATTTTGATGATGTACACTAATCTGCATTCTCATATAAATCCCACCAAACACATAATAGATTAGGAGTTTATGCAGTGATAAGTAATATTTATTTGAGTGTATAAGTAATATTTATTTGAGTGTATCCATGTCATGTCAGCAAGTGAGCAATATTGTGCATGCTTTCATGAGTGTGTTCATTAGCTGCATGTGTGCATGTGCAAAATTGCACGTTCTTATGTATGCATGCTTCTGTGTATGTTACTGTGTGTGCATAGGAGTGTGTCTGAATGTGACTGTGTGCTTTTCTGTGTGTGTGTGTATGTGTGTGTGTGTGTGTGTGTGTGTGTGTGTGTGTGTGTGTGTGTGTGCGTCCGTGACTACTATACTGATGATAAAAATGTTTCTGTCAAGGGGCCAATAGGAATTTGGAGCTGACATTCGAGCAATTTTATAAAGAAAGAATTTAAAGCAAACCATTATTAAATTCCACTATACATAACATGATGATACATTGCTAGTATACACAGATTACAAGAAGTGACTGCATAATCATGCTGCAATTTGTTTTTCCTCATCTTCTACGAAATATATAAATGAATCTGTAATTGTGTTGCTAAAATATATATAAAAAATTATAATGTATGTGTCATTGGAAAGATAACTGCAAGATGGCTTCAGGTTTCGTAGTAAGATGTTTTTATGTCAATACTTTTTTAAACCCTAGGTTTGTTAGTTAATTAGTTATTCAGCAATATGACTTAAAACGATAAAAACAGATCCTAATGAAAATTGATGGAAGGTCAGGGATTCTCCCAATTAAGATTCCAATGTATTTTGGAGGTAATATGGTGTCTCGGTTTGGAATTACGACCACAACGATAAATTTTATTGCAAATCAGTTTAATAACGAAGTTGATGACGTCAAACTATTGAAGACATCGTCGTATGCATTCAGCACTCAGAAATCGCTATCAGCCAATAGAATGAACCAAACTTTGAAGCGTCAGGCCGGGATAGCCAAAATTCCTGCTTTAATTAAATATATACATATCATGGAATAAAACGTGTGGCTTTCCTGAGGCTGATTGCGCTCTCAGTGTTCGCTAGACTAGTGTGACAATTTGTCGTGATGAACAACTGCGAACACTTTCACAGGTAGTGTTATACCGAGTAATTCTAAAGGCTGAACACGTAACAACATACGACTCGAAAAATCGACCAAGTTAGCAAATCTCCATGTGTACCTTGAAATATTTTTGGCCAGAGCCAGAGGGCTTCATTTAGTACTTCACTGATTTCATAAAATCGTAAAATAAACACAACGGTCCAATCTCAGTTTCACGGTACAGCTAGAGAGCGAGTGCACAAGGGTCGCATCTATAGTGTGCACGGTACCACTGAATTTGCATTTTGATGTAGTGGCAAACAACTTGGAAGCATACATAAGGGTTTGGGAAAACAACATGCTCCAGGTTTGCGGATTCCGGGAATTCCGTGATTAATGCAGCCATATTCATAATATCGAAGTCAGCAGCCACCTACGAGCTCGTAACTGACAGAAAATGTGACACTACTCATCCTAAAACGTTTCTTTCGTAATCTACTTATTTTTCATCCAGATATGACACTCTCCAAAGCGAATAGAAACGTACGAAAATTCTAATAAATGTGGGAAAAGAGCTAAGCCTAAGTGGAGTCGTTATCCTCTCCGTGATTGGCGGAGCCGACGAAATCCCGCATGAATATTAATAGGTACCACATTTAGGAACGCAGCCACATATAGTTCGTGACACCGGTACCAGACTGTGCGTGTCTCATCTGTGTGCCACTGTGTTTGTCGTCAGGTGCCAGTAAATGATAATCAAGCGGCCCAGTGATCAGGAGGTAAAGTGTAATGCGGTTTGAGACCCAGGCACGGGTGACAAGTGGTTAGGTAAACCACACCTACACCTTGACCTTGACCTTGACACCTACACCTTGACCTTGACACCTACACCTTGACCTTGACACCTACACCTTGACCTTGACACCTACACCTTGACCTTGACACCTACACCTTGACCTTGACACCTACACCTTGACCTTGACACATACACCTTGACCTTGACACCTACACCTTGACCTTGACACCTACACCTACACCTTGACACATACACCTTGACCTTGACACCTACACCTTTACCTTGACACCTACACCTTTACCTTGACACCTACACCTTTACCTTGACACCTACACCTTGACCTTGACACATACACCTTGACCTTGACACATACACCTTTACCTTGACACCTACTGATGCAAACTGCCATACTCTGAGAAAAGCGCCGCTGATATAATTGTCGTTACAACGCATAACACACACTCACACACACACACACACACACACACACGCACGCACACACACACACACACACACACACACACACACATTCAAGGAAAATGTGCCGGCAAGGGAAACTTGTCAGAAAACAAATGTGGGTCGACTCCTGGTCGTTGCACATGCACCACGCGCCAGTAACCGAGCTAGAGGCACCACGCGCCAGTAACAGAGCTAGAGGCACCACGCGCCAGTAACCGAGCTAGAGGCGGTTTTCCTAAGACTGTGGTATGCTAGCACACGCACCACGCGCCAGTAACCGAGCTAGACGCACCACGCGCCAGTAACAGAGCTAGAGGCGGTTTTCCTAAGACTGTGGTATGCTAGCACACGCACCACGCGCCAGTAACAGAGCTAGAGGCGGTTTTCCTAAGACTGTGGTATGCTAGCAAAGGCAATCCGGAAGGCCTTTCCGGTTGCTGTTTTTCTTAACGATCGATGTAACCATACAGGAGTTCGTATCAATGTTGAGACTGAAAAGCGGGCAGTGTCTGGTTTCGGAACTGCATTTCTTACAAAAACTGACTGACTGGACAGCGATGACTTTGCAAAAAGAAGAAGACCGAAGACGTCTTTTGAATTGCTTTGTTTACTTCGGACTGCGTAGCCATTCTCCTAGAAAACTCGCATCTGGATTGCGTGCGTTCGCGAAGACACCAGAATCGACCTTAAAGACGAACCGACAGGGACGGCTTCTCTGTGCTTGGGAGGTGGATGAGCAGGGGGTGGGAGATGTGCTGAGAGAGAGAGAAAGAGAGAGAGAGAGAAAGAAAGAGAGAGAGAGAGAGAGAGAAATGAGAGAGAGAGAAATGAGATAGAAATGAGATAGAAATGAGAGAGAAATGAGAGAGAAATGAGAGAGAAATGAGTGAGAAATGAGAGAGAGAGAAATGAGAGAGAGAGAGAAATGAGAGAGAAAGAGAGAGAGAGAGAGAAATTAGAGAGAGAGAAATGAGAGAGAGAGAAATGAGAGAGAGAGAAATGAGAGAGAGAGAAATGAGAGAGAGAGAGAGAGAGAGAGGTTGGGGCAGGGAAAGGAGGGGGGTATCCAAAAGGATGCAATAGATGGAAGAAGGAGGAAAGGGGAGGGCATTCTGTGAACCCGAGTCAGTATTGCCGGTAGGCGAAGCCTCTAGTGAAGTAGAATGAGGGGAGGGTGGGTTAAAAATAAAGGAAAAGGCACCAACAACACGTTTTTAATACGAAAACGATATCGGTGCGGGGCTGCGTGGAAGTGTGGGTGTATGTGAATTGGAATCAGGGTGGAGATAGTGAAATGAGGGAGCGGGGTGGGGTGGGTGGGGTGTCAGGGGATGTAAAGAAACTCTAGGAATGCCATTGGAAGAGAGAGGGAGATACGTGCAACTAAGCACGAGCGTTGCTTAGACAGCTTTACCAAATCATGTTAAACGTGTGGCGTTTCCAATTAGTCTCCTCTAGGGACTGCTGGCAACATCGTCCTGGTCGAGATTGCTCACTCGCCGTGTCATTGCGCTGTAACTTCCCTGCCTCTCCTCTCAGCTTCACAGCCAGGCTGATGGAGTGACGGCTGAGACGGAGGGATGGGATAGAAGGGAGAGGGAGAGAGGAACGGCGGGAGTGAGAGAGAGAGAGAGTGACTGAGAGAGAGAGAGAGAGAGAGAGAGAGAGTGAGAGAGAGAGTGAGAGAGAGAGAGAGAGAGAGAGAGAAAGAGAGAGACATATACACACACGCGCAAACACACACACACACACGCGCGCGCGCACACAGTCGGACAGGCTGACTGTTGGATAGGCAGACAGAGACACATGGAGGCAGGCAGGCAAGCAGACACACAAAATTACGCAAAGCTTTTCCTTTGGTGCTTTCCATGCACTCAGGGCATCGAAAGACGTCACAATTCGGAGGGGGGGGGGGGGGGGGGGGGGATGGGGGCACTAATATGTGACACTGGGTTTTGAATCCACGAATAATGGGGTTTGAGGTGACCTTGAGACCTGGCAGTAGAAATAAACAGGAAAGGCAATGTGTCCTTCCCACAATTCATGCAATATGTTTCCCCGGGAGGAGTGCAGTCACGCAAGGTTTCGCTGCAGGAAGCCACGAAGGATTGTACAATTACACATTTACCGCACAGCGCTCGCAAGCTCCGATCCGCGATTGAAACCTGAGACGTGCATTTCATTGGCTACAACAAAAGGAAAAAACCCAACCTCCTACAATCCAGCATGCTTCATTTCTCCCCTCCGATCTTTTTTTTTTTTTTTTTTTTTTTTTTTTTTTTGGGGGGGGGGGTCACAATATCGGAAAACATGACATGAAAAATGGATGTCGGAAAATCGAACTCCGAGGCCGCTCATCCACCACGACGTGGGAGCGACAACGTGGGTCGAGTACCTAATGAGTCCTGATGGAGGATCGAACCCTCGTATTCTGGGTCGCACGGACCCCACCACCGTGCCTGGCATTGTCTGTCTGTGTTTGCAGTCTGGTCGGGCAGCACAGGACAGGGCAGGAGAGAGAGGCTTGGAATAGCTGACAGACAGACAGACAGACAGACAGACAGACAGACAGACAGACAGACAGACAGACAGACAGACAGACAGACAGACAGACAGACAGACAGACAGACAGACAGACAGACAGACAGACAGACAGATAAAGCTGTGAGGACCTCCAGTAAACCTGGAGGGATAACATTTCACATCTGAACTACAGAGACGGATACAAGCCCTGGAAATGAGATGCTATCGCAATTTAATATTCTGAACATCTCATATAAAGACCATGCAT
>JAWQFJ010011360.1:42500-50000 GCA_034096865.1 Theodoxus fluviatilis
AGCGTAACAAAACTGTTCAGCATGCCCTTGGTCTCTTGACTCTTTATTTTTCAAAGGAAAATCTTTAAACGAATCTTTTCTCGCTTTTCAGATTAAAAAAAGAAAGAAAATCAACGCAGACGCCCGACACTTTTATCCCTTCAGTGGCAGCTACTGCAGTTTGAGTTTACAAAAACTGCTGTCATAGAATGTGATAGAAACCAGATTCAAACCTTGGTGCAAAGTACGCATCACCTTCGGATTACTCATTTCAAAGTTTCTCTCTTCATCTCGGGATTTCCAGCTAAAATTATCGTTTGCGGTGAACAGAATGTTTACAACAGTCGTCGAACACATTTCGTGACACATATCCGCTCGCGTGCGTTCGCACACATATATACACACGCGCGCGCGCGCTCACGCACACACACACACACTCGCACACATGCACACATATATACATTACACACACAAACACGTACACAAACACACACGCACGCACACACACACGCACGCACAAACACACACACACAAACAAGCACACACACACACACACACACACACACACACACACACACACCCCAACCACACACACACACACACACACACACACACACACACACACACACACACACACACACATACAAACAAGCGCACACGCACACACACACACACACACAAACACACACACACACACACACACACACACACACACACACACATACAAACAAGCGCACACGCACACACACACACACTTAAGCACACACACATATACACACACACACACAAGCACACGCACATACACACACACACACACACACACACACACACACACACACACACACACGCACGCACACACACACACACATACACATACACACATGATGGAGGGTAAAAAAAACCACATTGAAATATAATTCCCCCAAGATGCGATCGAAAGTTACAAATGTCGCCGAATGCTCGTGAAAACAACACACCTGAAAGGTAGTCATGGGGCTAGAACAGAGAGGTTCAGGTGAGTGCATTCACATCGAGTTTGCTCAGCAGCCTTCCAGCACATGCTTTTTCGCTGTATGTGATGTCATGTATCCCCCGTCCCTGGGGCGGGTTTGAAAATAGGTAGTCGATCTTGGTCGCAAGATCTTGCTTCGCAGTAAGAGCTAGCTAAAAAATAAACTACCCAACGTGACGAAGTAATGCGCATGCGTAGACGTCACGACAAGAGGTGAACTAGCCACATTTCAATGGCCGACGTGTTGCCGGTTCACTCAGAAAACGCTCTATTTCGAGATACTAGCAAACCATCCAAAGAAAATATAAGCCATGCACAGCATTAATTTATCAAAGGTGTATGTTGAATGCATCAATAGATCGTGAAACCTCCTACAGTTTACACATCGAATGCAGGTCAACGCATCCACGCCGAACATTTGTTTCCAAGATGGCGGCGCACACTGTACTCATGCTGTCCGCCATCTTGAATCTTAAAAGCTAGGCACCTCTCAAGCTGCATCGCTCAATCTACGCTCGTCTACGATTGGTTCGCTAGCAAGCAAAGAATGAAACTGCCCATTCGGCGAGATCTGCGTAGATCTACCGAGATCTTCGCATTTTCAAACCCGCCCCTGTGTTTCTCGCAATAAGCTGCTCATACGCTGAGAAAAGGTCACACCCTGCACTTTGGGAATAACAAACAACTTTTAGCTCATGCGAAGCATGTGATGACTGTTTGAATTCTTAAAGAGAACTATACATTTCTTTGTCAGCTATTGCTATTATTGTCGATGCATATGAGTGTCGTAGTCTCCTCTTACTGCAGTGGTCCCCGGGCTCCTTAAAGTCCCAAGTCACTGCTGGACTATTTTCTTTCGGACGGTCTTTGGAGAGAGAAATCTTCAACAAAGCAAACGTTTCCATTCAACAAAAAAGGGTATTTCACACTAGCCCAGACAGCTCCCGACAGACTCAACCCGACGGCTGTCTCATTCCAGAGACACGCCGAGACCCTCCTGCAGATGCCTCCAATCTCGACCTGATCCTCCTGGCAATGAGCAGGTTGCCGCATTCACAACACGACGGGCACCTGTCCCAGGGGATTACGAGAGGGTGTCAGATCCACGAGGAACATCATAAGGACGGATATTACGCAAATGGACGCCTGCCCTAAACCTCTTGGCCCCCAGCCTGCCGTCCTGACAGACGGTTCGTCTCGCACCCACGCCCAAGCCAGCCGATGGTGGCAGGATCGAAGTTGTGCTGTCAGACTGTCATGTCGACTGAGACTTATTCCCCCTCGTCCGTCTGTCCCTCGTTCCTCGAGAAGGCCCGGAGTGGCCGTTCCAATAAGCCTTTTCCCTCCAGACGTGGACCACCCGCGAAAGACGTGCCTTGCTTCGTAGCAATACTGAAGCGTTAGGAGAAGACGTTGATGGCCATGTTTTGTTGCTGGAAGATGGTTTCTTTTGAAAGGAGACCGAAGGAAGGGTGAAAGGATGTTTGAGTGAGAGAGGTTGTGTTTTGGAATGTGAAGATGCAAATGCGTGCTTGAGTGGATTACAGAACGTGCGAGCGTGCTTTCGTGGGTGTGATATGTATGCGTGTGTGTATGTGCAGGCGTGCGCGCGAACGCACGTGCATAGGTGCGTTTGTGTGAGCGTGCGCGCATTCGTATACGCAGATGTGCATTGTTATGTGTACGCGTGTGGCTGCTTGTATATATATATATATGTGTGTGTGTGTGTGTGTGTGTGTGTGTGTTTATTTGTGTATGTGTGTGTGTGTGTGTGTGTGTGTATGCGCGAGTTGTTCATGTGTGTGTATGAGCGAGGGTGTATATGTGTGTGTGTGTGTGTGTGTGTGTGTGTGAGCGTATGTGTGTTTATTGGTGTCATGAAATGGCTCTGTGAACACTGATTGTAGCTGAGCAAGACGGATATCGACTCATTTATTGCTTGCCGAGTACATTAAAAAGTATTACCCATACACGTCTCTGCATAATTTTAGTCGGGCTTGTGACTTGGTCAGTAACACTGCCCGCCATTCAGTCAGACTTTTCTTGAGTAAGTCAGTGCGCATGTCCTGGACAGTCTGGATGAAATGAATCTTGCTTCGCCCCTTCTTTCTGCTGGGAGCCTGAGAAAGACGACTAAGACAGAACAGATTCATCTTTCTTGTGCAAAGGTGGGGTTTGAATCGAGACAAACTCCACCAACGAGAACGTCGGTGCAGGAAGATCATGGACGACAGCCTTTCTGGAAAAGTCCCCTTTCCGAACCGAGTCAGTGCATAACGTTTGCGAAACGACCAAGCGGTTGAAAGTGCAAAAAAAGCCCACCTCACTCCTACTGCCAGAATATTCCAATATACGCAGCGCTAAAAGGGTTTTGCTCGTAATCTGCATGTATGTTGCATTTATACCTTGTTTCATAGCACTCCCTAAAGCGCTGAAAAATTGTTCCAGTGATTCACTCAGGAGATTGCCAGAAGCGACTCTGGTCCCTGTGGGGACATCCTGTTGTTATGAGAATGCTTCTCATTGTAATCTTTGCATCGCATCATTCGGCCTCTGTGGTCTCCGTTTCCCAGAGAAAGAACCAAGCAGAAGACCACGTGGTGCAGGCGATTTGTCCGTGCTATTCATGCGGCTTGTCCATCAAAGATGCTGCCGTGGGATCACTGTGCCACCTTGACAGTGACCTGACACACACTTCCAGCTTGGTTGTTCTGTCTAGCCAGCTCATGCCTTGACAGTGACCTGACACACACTTCCAGCTTGGTTGTTCTGTCTAGCCAGCTCATGCCTTGACAGTCCACAGTAAATAGATATAATCGTGCCAGACTTTATCATTACAACGTGGTTCCGAGTGAAATAGCATTTCGTAGTTTTGTGTCTGAGTAATTTCCGATCGTGCTCAGTTACGCGCGCATTAATTTTAATCAGTTTAATTTGGCTTGAAATCCGCATCAACGACGCCAACGACGACGATATCATCATCTACTACTACCGCTACCACTACCACTACCACTTCCACTACTACTACCACTACCACTTCCACTACCACTACCACTACCACTACCACTTCCACTTCCACTACCACTACCACTTCCACTACCACTACCACTACCACAACCACTACCACTTCCACTACCACTACCACTACCACTTCCACTACCACTTCCACTACCACTACCACTTCCACTACCACTACCACTACCACTACCACTACCACAACCACTACCACTTCCACTTCCACTACCACTACCACTACCACTACCACTACCACTACCACTACCACAACCACTACCACTACCACTGCCACTACCACTATCACTTCCACTACCACTACCACTATCACTTCCACTACCACTACCACTTCCACTACCACTTCCACTTCCACTACCACTTCCACTACCACTACCATTTCCACTACCACTTCCACTACCACTTCCACTACCACTTCCACTTCTACTACCACTTCCACTTCCACTACCACTACCACTTTCACTACCACTTCCACTACAACTTCCACTACCACTTCCACTACCACTTCCACTTCCACTACAACTACCACTTCCACTACAACTACCACTTCCACTTCCACTTCCACTTCCACTACCACTTCCACATCCACTACCACTTCCACTACCACTTCCACTACCACTTCCATTTCCACTTCCACTTCCACTTCCACTTCCACAACTTCCACTACCACTTCCACTACCACTACCACCACTTACTCTTCCACTTCCTCTTCCACTTTCACTTCCACCACTTCCAATACCATTACCACCACTACCACTTCTACTACCACCACTTCCACTACCACTACCACCACTTCCACTACCACCACTTAAACTACCACCACTTCCACCACCACTACCACAACCACTACTATCACGACGACCACTCCCACGACCACTACTATCACTACAACTACCACAACTACCACTACCACCGTCACCACTTCCACCACCACCATTACCACCACCACTACCACCACCACCATTACTACCACTACCACTACTACCACTATCACTACCACTACTACCACCACCACTACTACCACCACCACTACTACATTATACCACTACCACTACTATCACTTCCATTACTACCACCACTACCACCACTACCATTACTCCCACTACCACTACAACTACCACCACTACCACCTTTACCACTTCCACCACCACCATTACTACCACCACTACCACCACTACCATTACTACCATTACTCCCAATACCACTACAACTACCACCACCACCATTACCACCACCATTACTACCATTACCACCACCACCACTACTACATTGTACCACCACCACTACTACCACCACCACGACCACTGCTGCCACAACTACCAATTCGACCACTACCGCCGCCGCCACCACCACCACCACTACCACCAACCACCACCACCACTACTACCACTGCTGCTACTACTACTACTGCTACTACTATAACAGCAACGTTTACAGCAGCAGCGGCAGCAGCGGCAGCAGCAGCAGCAGGAACAACTCAGACAATCATGACTCAATACATCCTTATTTACCTGGAAAGCAGACCATTTGTTGATAAGCAACAACGGATAAAAGATCTCATTTGAGTGCCCAAAATTCTGGAGATACTCTGACTACATTACTATTTCTTTGAGGATGGAGACTGCAAAATGTCGTGTGCACTTACGCTCGGGGTGGCTTGATCAATTAATCAAACAGTTCTCCAATCTAAACAAATTTGAAAGGTTGGGACGTTCCTGTAAATATTTATTTGACTTTCTGTTTTGGCCCGTCATAGACGTTTAAACCAAATCTTGTATAACATCCCACATTGTCACGATATTTCAATTAACCCAGATTTCTCCATCCCAGGGATAGAACCACGGCACCTCGCCTCGCACATCGTCCAACCCCAAAGCATGCTCGCCCATCTCCGCCTGTCAAAAGACATGGTTTCAACAAGCGACTAGAGGCTGACCGTGTACTCATGCAAGAGGGGAGAGCGCTGGGGCGTGGGCTGGCAGGAACTGGTGTATATTCTAAACAAGTTTGAAGGGTTAGGAAGTTCCTGTATATTTTTTTGGTTGTCTTTTTGCTTTGGCCCGTCGGAGACGTTTGAACCAAAGCTACATTGCGTCGAATCAAAAGATTTCACGATTTCAGCTGACCAAACTGTATACCGATTTATAATGCTTCTAGTCAAGAGGTTGCGACTTCCCTTGTATACTAATACTATCACTCATGGTGTTTTGAGTTCAGCTGATCGCACACTTAACTGTGTGATATTGTGTCGGGTGGTGCAACTGTTTAATTCAGTTTCATTCTTGGGCGTTTTGGTTCAGCAGATCGAACTGTTTACAGGCGTGTGTTATTCAAAGATTGGTCACCTGGCATACTCACGTCTCACTTCCTGATCAGTTTTGAGAATGAATATGGCCCTTTCGGGCTGTACTGAACAGTAAGTGCTACTCGAAAGACAAGACTTGTGTGAGCGAGATCATTTTCCCTCCAGGTCTACTGGAGGTCCTCACAGCTTTATCTGTGTGTGTGTGTGTGTGTGTGTGTGTGTGTGTGTGTGTGTGTGTGTGTGTGTGTGTGTGTGTGTGTGTGTGTGCGTGTGTGTTTGTGTGTGTATGTGTGTGTGTGTGTGTCTGTCCCGACTTAACGGCTGATATCTCAAAAACCACTGGTCGGATTTCCTTGACATTTTGAACACTTACTGGAAGTTAGGTCTGATTGAATGCGTCGAACTTTCAGAATCAAGTATTGAAAAAAAGTGACTTATTTAGGTCGTAAACTCGAAAACATCCCTCTAAAATGTCCCTTGATGGAATGGCGATATTTCGCCTTTTCCTTCACTCCCGTCGCCAGCAGCGTTTCTCCCACGCTGTACGAGCGCTCACCAGTTACATAAATAGTTTTCGTGATCCTTCTATAGAAAAAAATCGCTTTTGCTGAAAATAATACCGTTTTACAGTCAAAATTGGTGTCTCCACCGGCGCGGCTGGTCCGACTCTTAGAACAGCCACTCCGTCTCAGCGACAGTGCGATAGAGTAGGCCTACACTACCAAGTTCTGTTTACGTGGCCTAATGGCAGTGAATTGATATTAAACTTGGCAGAAATAGACCTTGAGTATCCTACAATGTACAAGACCACTCAAATTTCATGAACTATCATCCATTTTTCTACAATTTACAGTGCACGAACCGAGGGGGTTTGCAGGAAATCATTTTATATCTGCTTTACAAATCTAAACTTTAAGATTTCCGGATTAGCTCACTCGGTAGCGCGTTGGATATTTTTTTGTCGCTGGGACATGCATGGTTATACAGGATGCGTGTACAGGTTCGAATCCGCACAGAAGCTTCTTTTTTTAATGTGTGTTGGTATTCGAGAGAGAGAGAGAGAGAGAGAGAGAGAGAGAGAGAGAGAGAGAGAGAGAGCCACCCCACTTGTTGTTGTACATGTGAGAGGTTGCGGGGAAGAACCTTACTGTTATTTGTTTTGTTTTTTCCTATT
>JAWQFJ010011361.1:5000-7500 GCA_034096865.1 Theodoxus fluviatilis
ACAAATGCATGCACACACACACACACACACATACCACATACACAGACAGACAGACGGACGGACTGACGGACGGACTGACGGACTGACGGACGGACGGACGAACGCTCAGACAGACAGACAGACAGACAGACAGACAGACAGACAGACAGACAGACAGACAGACAGACAGACAGACAGACAGACAGACAGACAGACAGACAGACAGACAATCTTTATCATTTAGATGTGGAAATTCGTTGGTATAATTACAGCTCGTGATCTCTAAAATACATACATACACACATACATACACACATACACACATGCATACATACATACATACATTCACACACATACACATATGCATGCACGCAAACACAAACACACAAACATACACACACATACACACACGCACACATACACACACGCACACATACACACACGCACACACACACTCACAGACACATATACACACACGCATACACACACACACACACACACACATACACACATGAACGCACGCACGCACGCGCGCGCGCACACACACACACATATACACACACATACACACACACATACACACTCATGCACGCACGCACGCACGCACACACGCGCGCACACACACACACACACACACGCACACACACATAGTAAGACATCTGTGTCACAGGAGGAAACGGGGCTGGAACGAGTTCAGTCCCCAAGCAACAATGGAGCAGAAGGGTCGGCACACAGAGGCCTGGACCAGGAGACAGCCACACCACTCGAGAAGGGTTGAGAAAATTTACAATGCGGGAATAGTGCAGAGAAGCCCTAAGGTCATAAAATACAGCAGCTCATTGTGTAGATTATTGATATATGTAAAATATAGCGGTGTACGAGACTCCCTAGTGCCTTTTTCTCCCCCACTCGTCACGATTCGAGGCTGCAAACGTTTGCAAAACGTGCCAAATGTGCAACGCACCAAAACAACCTCTAAAGCTATGAGAATGAAGACTGATATTCTGACCTATATCATTCCTAAATTAGCTTTGAAGTATTGCGGTCGTTATCAGCTCCTACCGCTGACCAGTTCAAATTCTTGGGCAAAACAGTTTTCGAGAAAAGACCAAACATGGACGCTGTTCTCAAATCCCGATGGTGGCGAGTCCTCCAATCTAATCTGGAATATCGTGAATCAAGTCCAAAACAGCTCCAGTGGAATTTAGAAAAGAACATTGCGGCAGTCGCTTTTGCAATGCATGAGCACAGCCTGAACCCACAGGAAAAACAGTCGTGCAATGTCTTGCCCAGAACACGAGCAACACACTCTCCTGCTTCAGAGGGCAGGTGAGTGGGGCAGCAGGTCACGAGAGAGAGAGAGAGAGAGAGAGAGAGAGAGAGAGAGAGAGCAGGGCGCGGCTGATGAGTCGCCACGAAGCGGGGAGCGGGTAACGTATGTGGGACGTGACACCCCCGTGACGTGAGGGGACATAAGCAGGCGGGAAGTCAAGAAGACACCGACAGCGCCGTGACGTAAAGCAGGCTCGCGTACGACAAGTACAGCACTGAGCGTCGTGAAGCGGGTAAGAAACGACATGAAGCAGCATGGCTACATAATGGGGCGTCTTGCTCCTGAAAAGACCCATGACAAGGATTACGACGACGTTTAAGGCCTGACATGTACTGCTGGCTCATTGCTCGGGAAGGTGCGCGGAACAACAGGGGGCCACAACAAAGAAGACATGAATGGGTTGGAATGCGTCGACACCATCGCGTCATTGCAGATTCTTGCCCGTCAAACAGGACAGTCGGCAAAACCTACACCGCAAGGACATGAGCGTCCTTTGCTGACTGGGTCGTCACCGCCACAGCCGTGGGACCTCCATCGTCATCTACGTCACAGCAGTGCATGTCACAGACAAGCACCAGAGATGATGGATCATGCAGCTGGTGTACAGAGGTGGTAAACACTGATGCCTGCCTCTCAACCTCGTCACAACAACTAGAGTCAAGTTTAGGGGTAACCCAAGATATGGAACACTTACAAATGATAAACACCATTGCGTGCTTACGAGTTCGGAAGGCTACAACGAGATCTGTCGTTGGCGGGCTTTTCTTCAAATAATAAATACGGGATAGTATCGCGATCAAATTTGACAGCCTGGAATCAATGCATAGGCTGACATCCAAAGCAGGTGATTTGAATATCCTTTGGCACTCGGGAACCTGGGTGAGTGAGAGCCAGGTGTTGACATTTCTTATTGGTAGATGCGTACAATGATGTCTCTTGGGGTTGCATAAGGGTCGGGCGACAAGCGTATTGTTGCGTATGGAATGGGCCAGATTTTCCGACGTGATCCAGTTGGATCTGAACGATCTGACCCTGTCCCATGCCCTCCGGTAGCTTCTCTGGGTGCTTGGTGTTGTGTTGCACACTGTTGAATGCATAAATCTGACACGCAGATCTCAGTTCATGGTTTCTTGGTTTTATTCTCGATGCCGCTTTTTTAACTGTCCTCGTCTCTGTCCTACGTCACAT
>JAWQFJ010011361.1:10000-37081 GCA_034096865.1 Theodoxus fluviatilis
GGATACTCCCTCTTACAGCAGTGACAGCACCGACAGCAATGACCGCACTGACAGCACTGGATGCTCTTCCAGCACTGACAGCACTGACGGCATTGACAGCACTGACAGCGATGGCTGCATTGCTGTCCACACGTGCTCACTGCTCACCCTCTTCAGAGACTGCCTGCAGGCTCTGGCTTGGGTCTATCACAGCAGCGTGTGGGACTCCATATCGAGATGCCCCAGTGCCTAGAGAAAGCGGGTCGGGGGCAGGTCAATGGTCATGCATGATCTGTTCCCATCCTCTCGCTCCATTGCGTTTAGGTCACCCAAGCGTGACTGTCGTGATCGTCCTCGTATGTATTCCTTCCAAATCTGCGTCTCTCCTGCCGTCCCCACAGCCCAGTCTAGCCCAGCCCACCGCCCCAAGCAGCGCAGCAAAAAAAATAAAGAAATAAATCAGAGGAGTAATGGTTCGCTCCGCGTGTATAGAATCGTGTAAATCTGAACTTCTGACGACGTCATCGAAGGGTCGGCGTCGCCGTGTATGTTTCGAAGTAGCAAAGGTTGAAGGCTTGAGGGGGAACTGTATTCAAGCAATGCGCTGGATATTTGCTTCCAGACCGATTAAAAAAACCACCTTGATAGGGAGGCTATCCGGAAGATTTGACGGTAGTTGGAAGTAACGTGCGGCTGTACTCGACTGTACATCCCTTGCTAGTTTTCCTTCTTTGTACTTTAATTGGCACCAATAATCGTTATTCACCTCAGAACTACTCAACACGTCATCTCGCACAGCACGCTTTATCATACTGGTAACTGTCATTCGCTTCTGCGGCGCAAAAGGCGTTGCCCATGTTAAAGGTCGCTTTGCAAAATGCACGAAACTCAAGCATTATGTCGTCAGGTGTTTCCTTCGTAACCATTGCAGCCATCATATTGCTGCCTTCGTTATTTCAGACGCGCAGATTAAAAGATGTTAGAGGTTTCAATGAAAATGCTCCATTCTGGCGTCCTCGTGTCTTCATTCATAAACAGCCGTGAAGGGCTGGCCACTCGACACCCGGACTCGTCACCTGTGCCCACAGACTAATTACTGCTGTTCTCTGATTACTCGACCTTCCCCCCCCCCCCCCCCCCCCCCCCCCAGCCGCGCCAACGAGACTCCTTGTACACGCCTTACCACTCCACCAATTACTGAATCCCACAGACGAGTAGCAGCAGGTGCAGCAGCACCAGCACGTGGATAATTAATTAATTACAGCAACAACAGCAGCTGTATTAGTAGACCAGCAGAAGAAACAAGCAGCAGTAACAGCAGCAACAGCAGTTGTGAAAGCAACAACAAGAAAAGTAGCAACGATAGCAAAAGAAACAGCATCACAGTATTCGGAGCAAATATAGAAGCAAAAGCTTTAGCAGCAAAAGCAGAAATAGCAGGGGTTGCTGAAGTAGCAGTGTACCAGTATTAGCATTAAAAGCAGAAGCAAAAGAGAAAAAAAGTTGCAGCATTAGCAGAGGCAGCAGCAAGATAAGTTGCAGCAATAGCATCATTAGGAGTGTAGCATTATTTGCAGCAATAGCAGAATTAACAGCTTGAAAAGTAGCAGCGATGGCGGAAGTATCAGTATAGCAGTATTAGCAGCAAAAGCAGAAGCAACACCAGGAGAGGTAGTAACAGCAGCAATATCATAATTAACAGCAATTACAGTATCGGCGGTAGTAGCAACAACAGAAACACGAGCAGCAGCAGCTACATCAGTGGAGGCAGGCATGGTGGAGAGAGAGAGAGTGAAGGGGAACGAAAGCAGAAGCAGCAGGAAAAGACGCAGAACAGGGGCAGGGGGAGCAGAATTAATAAAAGTAGGAGCAACAACAAGAAGTGCAGAAGCGAAACCAGCGAGTGCAGACGAAATGAGAGCGGCACGATGGAGCAAAAGCAGCATCTATTTTTAATAGATGGAACAGGAGTGTTAGAAAGAAAATCGGGTGCGGTGAAACATTGCATGAACATGAACAAGAAATCAATATCAGCAAGCTGAAAAGTAGGTACACCAGAATGCTGGAGCAAGACAAGAAAGGCTTCATCATAAGGACACGCAGATTAATACTTCTTTAATTAATACAAAGGGTAACGGTGACAGCAAATATGGAACAAAAAAGGGAAAATTCCCCTAACTTTAGTAAGCAAGTTTTCACCAGGCCACGATGCAAGAACAACAAAAATATGGAAGGCACAAAAACGTATGTTTTGATGCGTCTGTTTGCAACAAACAGCTTTAGAAGTGCAACTGCACTTTGTGTTGCATGGCAAGTACCGCTGGAGTGCACAAAACGTATATTTTGATGCATCTGTTTTTAATAAACAGCTCTAGAAGTGCAACTGCACTTTATGCTGCATGGCAGGTACCGCTGCAAACCAAGGCGGCGTAGGGTGGGAGTGGGACATTGCGAGAAGGAAATGCACATCGCAATACCCGGGGATGGGCAGCCCCTTCACACACACGGTGGTTGCTGCCTTAGCGCTGGGAAGGGAAAGGAGCGGCCAAAGGAGAGAAAAGAGGCGAAGGAGAGAGTGTGAATCAGACATGTTTCAAGAAGCTTTCACACAAAAGAACTCGCACCTCTGTCTCCCTCGGAGCCTGGTCCCGGTCACGATTTTGCGTCGCTGTCCTCAGGCGGAACCGCCTTCCACGCAGAAAGAAAATGACACGCTGTTGCCTGGCATTCTTTCCAGTCACATCAGAGCGAATTGAGTTGTCCCGCAGTGACATGCGCAAAAAGACGTATAAGTAGTTAACGTCGGAAGAAGGCAGTCGAAGTTTGGTGGAGATGGGAGTGGGGGGGGGGGGGGGCGGTGGCTGGAGGTGAGGGCTGGAGGTGGGGGTTGGAGGTGGGGGTGGAGGGGGGGGGGGGTGGAGGGGGGGTGGAGGTGGGGGGTGGAGGTGGGGGGGGGGTGGAGGTTCGGGTGGGGGTGAGAGGTGAAGCTGGGGATAGTGGATGCGGTGGGATATAGGAGGATAGTGCACGGTGAGGAAAGACAAACATCGGAAATGAGTCATCAGGAAGAACATTGAGCAAAAACTAACAGGAGGAGGAATTATAAAGGAAGGTTTATATGCTACAACTGCACTTTTTATCCAGAGAAAAAGAAGTTGTTCAGATCAACATCGAGGTAAACAAAGCCAACCGATAGATGTACAAATGCATAAGAAAGAGAGAAAAGCACAAGAGACAGGGGATTCAAACAAGAAGGAACGAATGGCATGGCCCTTGATGGTTGTTCGTGGGCGCCATATCAGACATGGGCACGTGCATGCATTCTGCTCAGACTACCAAGTATCACACGACGAGTAATGCCACGGCGGATGGAGGAAGACTGTCAGGCATGGGTGTTCTCAACTTATAGATTTCGTCCTTGATGCATCAACACTAATCATTGCCACGAGGGGAGTTGGGATAACTTCCTCCACTGAGTTCTCGACTATTGCCACACAAGTGAGACTGGGTCACTACGGAACTTCATGCCAACAAGGACTGAGATGGATCAGAGAGTGAGAGAGAGGGGGGGGGGAGAGGGAGAGAGGGAGGGAGGGAGAGAGGGAGGGAGGGAGGGAGAGAGGGAGGGAGGGAGGGAGGGAAGAAGGGAGAGAGAGAGAGACAGAGAGACAGAGACAGACGGAGACAGAGACAGACGGAGACAGAGACAGAGAGAGACAGAGACAGAGAGAGGCAGAGACAGAGAGAGAGGGAGAGGAGGGATAGAGAGACAGAGAGAAATAGAGACAGAGACAGAGACAGAGAGAAAGATAAAGAGAAATAGAGAGACAGACAGAGACAGAGACAGAGAGAAAGAGACAGAGAGAGAAAGAGACAGAAAAGAAAGAGAAAAATAGAGGCAGAGAGGGAGAGAGAGAAAGAGACACACAGAGAGATATAGAGTAAGAAAGAGAAATATATATATATATATATATAGAGAGAGAGAGAGAGAGAGAGAGAGAGAGAGAGAGAGAGAGAGAGAGAAGGGGGGGATTTGAATCCTAGGAAGAAGAGAACAGAAAGAACGCGAGCCGATAAGGTTGTGTGCAAGTTTCACGTGGCAAACTACCGGCCAAAACAGAACAAAAGCTGTCTGCACTGCATCCACCTCGTCTCCAGCTGTAAACAGCGCAACAGCACACAGTATAGGAGACAAACAACTTTCTGCCTAAAGTAAGAGACAATGCAGGTCACAGGCAGTGCAAATCTGGGATCACAGCGAGAGCTCCTGAACACAACTACAACTGAAATAATATTGCATCCTCTACAGCGAATGCAGCAGTGGGCATGGCACATTAGGGCAATGCTCGAAAGCAGCGATGGTTAAAGAGAGAGGAGGGAGGGGGAGAGAGGGAAGGGGGAGGGGGGTTTAGCAGCAGAGAAAGAGGAGAAGCAGCAGTAGGTGGAGGAGGAGGAGGAGGAGGAGGAGGAGGAGGAGGAGGAGGAGGAGGAGGAGGAGGAGGAGGAGGAGGAGCAGAAGGAGCAGGAGCAGGAGGAGAAGCAGGAGGAGCAGGAGAAGTAGGAGGAGCAAGAGGAGTGAGGGAGAGTGAGAAGCTGAGCTTGGGAGGAAGGAAGGAGGGAGGCGGAGTGAGAAGCAGAGCTAGGGAGGAAGAAGGATTGAGGGAGAGTGAGAAGCAGAGCTAGGGAGGAAGGAAGGAGGGAGGGAGAGTGAGAAGCAGAGCTAGGGAGGAAGGAAGGAGGGAGGGAGAGTGAGAAGCAGACCTAGAGAGGAGGATCGAGCAGAGCAGCAAAGAGGAGTAAGATCCAGGAAGAAGAGCGGGAAGAAGCAAGAGGTGGAAGAGGACAACAGCGGTATACACTGAAGAGGAAAAGGGCACAGATGCCGTGGCGCAAGAAGACAGCAAAGGAAAAATGGAGTGTCACGAATGAGTACTGCAATAACAGCAGGCGTAAACACACGACAAAAAGCAACATACGACAAAAAGGACCACAAGATAAAGAACACCCCACGACAAAAAGAACTTCACGACAAAAAACAAGGTCAAAGATTACTTAGATACCAGGAATTGACGCATCAAGTGCACGGAAAACAGTTTTGCTTCGAGAGAATCAACACAAGATGAAAAGCGAAAGAGAAAAATTACAACAGGAAGCATAGCAAATGCAAGGGTGTGAGAAATCGAATGGGACGGATTTCCAGACGAAACTCCAGGGGAAGCAGGGGAGGGTTGGGTGGATGAATTGCATCACATGAGAACCATACCAGGGTTTTTTTTTATATGCCACACTAGCATTGCTAGCGCCGCTTCGCTTCTCTGCAATGAAGAGCCGGCAAGTCGTGTGACCATTGTGTGTGACCAGCGCGTGAGGAGAGAACACGAGTGGAGGGGGTTGGGTGCTGCAAGTGGTAAAATGCTTGGAGGGGTAGGGGGAAGGAAAGGCACGTGCTCTCAGCATGAGTAGGAGCTGCGAGTCACGAGACGTCTAGAGTTACCTGAACTCAATGGACGCCGGCCTACAACGTAGTTACAGCAAGGAACACAGGCAGTCATACGCTCTCGCTCGCCCTGCTCTCGTACTGGCCATCCCCTAGAACACGCATCCCGAGGGCTTTACGCAAATGAACGAGGGTGAATGCTCTGCTCTGTATGTGTGTGATTCATCGTCGAAGGTTAAAGTTTGCCGTTCCCACGGTGTACTTCCTCATGCTCATCATTTCTCAGCAGAATATGCAATGCAATTCAAGTATACATTTTGCAGCAAGGGTTTTTGCTGAAGGTATTTCTTGCATGAAAGAAACCTACGACCGTGCATTGCTTCTCAAAAAACGGAAAGAAAATACAAAATGCCCCGAGGCATCATCTGCAGCGGGCTTTTGCAGACGCGACACAAGCTAGAATGGAATGCCACTCTGGTGTTATAGCCTCAGCTGCAAAACGCATCGTGCTGCCTTGCACGTTCTCAACGATTACATTTTTATAAAAAGGCCAGTAGATACAAGCCGTTGCCCATGGTACAGCGGCATAAATTGCAGCGGTGGGCGCCCAAGGATCAATCCACAAACCCTAGGCATTCGGCCCAAAGCTTCGAGTAGATGGGCATGACAGCAAGCCAACGTCACTGAAGGCTGCATTGGACAATAATTATATGTACATGGCGCGTTCCAAACCGGGCAAAGTAATATTTCTTAATCAATCTGTCGACGTCCAAGGATACTATACTATTGACCAAACACACACACACACACACACACACACACACACACACACACACACACACACACACACACACACACACACACACACACACACACACACACGCAAACTGCATGTTCTTTCCACTTTTGATTTTGGATGCCACAGAAGTTGCAAAGATGCCCACCCAACTTCTATCACTGAGTATCAGGGTAAAAATGCTGAATGAGCTCTTGCATTCACGTCTGGGCCAGCACGGCGCTAATCGTGCTGCACGTGTGCGGAGTGGCCAACGCGTCAATTCGGCAATTTTTTGCCCGGTTCTGACCCTGATTTCTTGTTATGCACGTGTAAAATGTGGAATGAATGCTGAAATGATGGCAGTGAAAGCGTATAAATGTCGAGTCATTGAGCTGCAAACTCAGTCCACACAAAACGCCTGCAAGGATGCTACGTCTCAAACAGCAGGACCGCGACAACGCTTTGGGGCATTTGCGAGCTGGTCTGCCTCAAGCTGACGTTACTCAGCACTTCCATGTGAGCCAGAGCTCCATCAGCAGGTTCTGAGGTCGTTACCGCATCACTGGCTCCGCAGCAGATGGCCCACTCTGGGAGATGGATGGATGGAGAAGACTCCATCCATCAGTCTTTGCAGGCTATGTAAGGCCATTAAGCACAAATCGCTAGAACAGTTTAGATTAAACGCAAGTCAAGTCACTGTGTCCCTAGTCATTCGCCTCTTACGAATCGCGTAGGGAGACGCGGTGGCCGTTCTGGGAAGACCGATGGCAACAACTCCAGAGAATAACCGCTTCATCCGCATCGGCCACTTGGGGAACCGCTTCCTGGCAGCATCAGCAACGACCCAGGCACTACCGAGTGATAAGAGTATCTGACCAGACAGTTCATGATCGTCTGCAAGCTGCTAGCTTGTACTCGAACGACGTCATCGAGTCGGGCTGCAACTGAGCAGCCATTGCACTATGATGAGCAACTGGCCATTCGTCGGGTGCAGGAATGAGTCTTGCTTGCGGGTGTTTCATGTGCGGCCTATTGTCCAGTCAGTCCTCCACTTCTGTTTGACACCAATCGGTTCCTAGCTGTCAAGCACAAAATATTACCAAATTAACCGTCTTGACAGCTGCAGAGTATCCCAGGCAAGAACTTTATTTATAAACTTCACAATTATTACATTTGACTTTCAAAAATACGACTTTCTGGTTGCAGTTGTTAAGGACGGAAAAAGCCTTTTTAATACACTAACAGCTTCAAAATCATTGCTGCACACTGGCGACTAACTCTGGGCTGGGGAATGTTTTTTTCGAGAGACGACTTAGAGCGTCACGAGAAACTCTTCCAAACATTAATCAGTGCGGTCGTACATGACTACTCGCTGCACTTACATAAGTTGAAAGTTTAGCGCAGTAAAAAGCACTCCTGAGCCTGTTAAGTATATACAAAAGTCTTCATTTCCCCAGTTATTCACCTTCTTCCCCAATAGTGTAGGATCTGTTCTTGCTCCCGATCTACTTGGGTCTTACACTATTGCTTTAAGCTACAGAGGCGACCTTACTAAACCTCATACGGTGTGACCGTTTAAAACGGTGGTAACTCCACTCTAACATTTCATGCGATGGAGTACCCGACGGAAAGCCTTGACGGGGCAGTAGTGAAGGCCGTACCCTATGCAAAGGCTTTAAACAACGGCGGCTTGCGCTTTTTACAGCTCGGATATCGCGGCAGAGAAGGCGCGAGACCTGAGAATGACCGGGCGTCATGGCGGCGGCAGCAGGGTGATGAATGAGAGGGCAGCGGCGGCGGAAGTGACAGAGGAATCTCCCGGCTTGCTCATCGATCACCCGGAAACGGACTCACTACGCATCCCATGATTCCCCGCAGGGTTTCCGCCGCCGTGAGCAGTCATGAAAACTCAAGGCATTCGGCGCAGATCAAAGATATTGCTGCACTGTCAGAACCCCATCCCACAAGCCTGACCTGGAAGTAAGCTGGGGCAGAGAGGTCTGTCAGGCAATTCTGCTGTCTGCAGGCAGGTGAGGAACTCTCTCTGGGTCAGTTCCATGCAATATGAACCTTCGGTTAAGTACATAAAACGTCCTTCTGTGACTCAAGGGGACGTCAATCTAAGGAAAAGTCGAACGTCTCATAAAGCAATATGCAATGTCATTCGCAAATGAGAAAAGTGTGCGTGTGTGTTTCACCAAAATGTTTAATTTCTATCGTGAATTATCTGCCTAGGAAATTTTTCTCCAATGCTCATGGGCATTCAGCGTGGCTGAGACTAGTGAATATAGTCTCAGCAACAGGTTGGTCACGTGATAGCCTTAATTCTTCCATAACATGCATACCACCGTTCTGAACACAGAGTCTCGGCCATGCTGAATGCCATATCACATCGTGAGTGTTTTCCTCCGCTTGTTGTGATGCACTCGATAATGGCAGCCATGTTTTCGTCAATTCATTTTCTAAACATCGATTTCCCATGAATGTAAAACTTGTATGCGGTAAAATTCGAATCACAAGAGTGTAATATTGTGAACTCTACTAATTATAAGGACTTTGAATACAACAGCAATATTTATACTTCATTGAGCGAGTAAGGCAACCAATCCCGTCTGCATAATCTTCGATACACACAGAAACCCACTGAGTGCTTTTGCTGATGAGGAATCATTAATTTAATGTATGCTTAGAAGGATAAAACTTAGAAAAACTGCTTCTGAGCTATCCGATAATATCGAACTTCGGAATCGGACGGATTCCTACAGAAGAAACTTCCATTCGATTAACGTTCAACACAGACGGAATGTAGGTTAAATCACTTACTGACTCCATCAGTTGATACACGAATGATCGAAGTGTGGAGCTCGTCAAACAGTGTGAAGGCAGTTAGACCACAGGTTCCGGCCAGAAAGCATTTACTTGCGAGAGTATAACCATAGATTCACGAAACCAGCCCGGACCCATAGGAATCCTTTTCACTGCGTTTATAGTAGGTCCAAAGATCGCGTGTATTACTGTACACAATCGCACGTGCTCAAGGCAGTTTGCAACCTTATAGACACGTTCGCGCTAAAAGTAGTTCTCAAATGATTTCCTGAAAATCTCATAGATTAGTTTTATTAGAACACCAAATTTGTGTTTATCTATCGGGATAAATAATTGGAGTGAAATAGAATCGCCTCTTTTTACTCTCAATGGTTTTCTGATCATGTTGAATTTTGATTGGTAGAATCATTGGAATGTGGAGCCGAAGTCACGTGACCAACCTGTGTCAGAGATACTATGATCTCTGTGTTCAGAATGGCTCATGGGCTGTAGAATGAGGGGCAACAAGGGGGAAACCTCATCTGTGAGACGCAAAAATATGCAGCAGTGACACGCTTCGGAAGAGCTGCGGCAAATGTTCTGTCAGACCGAGTTACGCAATATGATATATGGCCAGAGGCTTTTTGTCTTGCCTATACAGCCGTCGCTGTCAAGTATGCAGTGTGTATACAAATGCGTACAGATACATGGAGAGGAAACGATTACCTACATTTAGGCAGGCGGACAAATGACAGTGCGCAAACACGCTGAAAAGTAGGAGTAGGCAGACACGCCGACACGCAGACTGACACGTCAACTGATAATAATAATAATAATAATAATAATAATAATAATAATAATAATAATAATAATAATAATAATACTCTACTAGTACTACTACTACTACTACTACTACTACTACTACTATTACTACTACTACTACTACTACTACTACTACTATTACTACTACTACTACTACTACTACTACTACTACTACTACTACTACTACTAATAATAATAATAATAATAATAATAATAATAATAAAGTTTATTTACGCACATACCTTCCCTTGACAGGCAAGCTCATGGCGTTTACAATCCAAAGAATCAACACTCATACAGCCGCTCAACACCACATTCCCACAAAAACTCACACACTACACACATAAACAAAACAAAAACTAAAGTCCAATAGAACAAACTATACAATGTACACAGCACTTGCAGGCCAGGTCAAGTAAGGCGAAGCAGCTCAGCGGGAAAGGCGGATCGGAAGAGGTGGGTCTTTAGAGCACTTTTGAACTGAGGCAGATGTCAGAATGACGGACTGAGAGAGGGAGACTATTCCAGGTTACAGGTCCAGTATAAGAGAAGGCACGCTGTCCTTGAGTTTTCTTGTTACGGCGGGGGACCTTAAGTATTCTAGAGTCAGAAGCTGAGCGCAGAGATCTGGAGGGCGTGTAGACTATAATAATTTCTGTAAGAGCGTGTGGTGCGGTGTTGTTGGTGGCCTTGAAGCACAAAGTAGCAAGTTTATAATCTATCCTCTGAGAAATGGGAAGCCAGTGAAGTGTATGCAGGAGTGGAGAGACATGGGTACGCTTAGGACATCAAAAAATTAGCCTAGCAGCGCAATTTTGAACTTTCTGGAGTTTGTTAAGCAGAGTGTCAGGGATGCCAGCGAGAAGAGAGTTTCCATAGTCGAGACCAGACAGAACAAGTGATGTGATGAGCGTTTTGGTGGCCTGCTAAGAAAGATAAAGACGAATGGTACTAATTTTCCGTAACTCATAATGTGCTAACTGACAGACTTGTTGATATGAGCTCTCATTGACAGGTCATCGTCAAACATGACGCCTAAATTTCTAACAGTCTGAGAGAAGACGATGTCACTGTGACCAATGGTTAGTTTGAGGGCCTGATCCGATTTGTCTCCGCCGCCCACCAGGAGTGCTTCAGTTTTTGAGTCATTGAGTTGGAGCTTGTTCAGGGTCATCCACCGTTTCACGTCAGAGATACAGTGTTCGCTGGCAGAAAGAAGAGAGTGGATTTGACTGGGATGGGAGGAGTTGTAGAGCTGGGTATCATCAGAAAATTCACTGTGAGAGACTGAATGACTATTAATTACACTGGAGAGTGGTTGGGTGTACAGTAGAAACAGCAGAGGGACCCAGAACAGAGCCCTGAGGGACTCCGTACTTGAGAGGTGTAGGATCAGAAGCTAAATCCGAGATCGAAACAGTCTGTCTACGTTCGTAGAGATATGAATGCAGGAAAGAGAGTGCTAAGTTCTCAATGGCAAAAATGTTTCTAAGACGGGTGATAAGAATTCCATGGTCTATTGTGTCGAACGCGGCACTCAAGTCCAACAGAGCAAGAAGAGAAACTTTGGAATCATCAGAAGCAACGAGAAGATCGTTTAGAACACGGAGCAGAGCTGTTTCGGTGGAATGATGAGAACGGTACGCGGATTGAAAACGGACCAAAAGGTCATACTGGGACACGTGCACCAGCAGCTGCTGCAAAGCTAACTTCTCTAACAATTCTGACAGAAAAGAAAGATTGGAGACTGGCCTATAGTTACTCAGTTTGTTTGGATCTAGGTCCTGCTTCTTCAAGAGCGGCTTAACTATAGCCTGCTTGAAAACGGACACACAGAGGCGGAAGGACACATGCACAGAGTCACGTGAGGTGTGACTGGCGGAAAAAAAGATATCGCGACACGTGCATTCAATGTGGTGGCCGTACATCGAGGTTTATCCTCACAACATGCAAGTGTAAGAGCTGACTGAGTGCTCAAGGCCACACTAATGTTCGCATGCGGCTTCCCACACACACACAAACACGACTACAAAGAAACAGAGATATAGAAAGACACGTACACGGACACACACAGACACGGACAGACATGCACACAGACACGATCACAAAACACACACACACATGTACACAAGCGCGCACATACACACACGCACACACGCACACACACGACTACAAAATAAAAACACACACACGTACGCTAAACATTCCTATACAACGCAGATCAATCCGTCCAAACACTGATGCACGTGCATGCTGCCCAATGCGCTGCCAAGACTGCACGCCACTCGTCCCCACTGGGAGTTACTAGGTACTAGTGCGTGCCATCCCTCTGTCTCTTTCCTCCAACATCCAGGCCCCCTCCCCAGCAGGCAGCGAGGTGCGAAGGACTTACCTGGCTGGCTGATGACAGCAGGGTGACAGGTAGTTCCAGGTAAGAGTCTAGTGCGTGACGGGGGGCCAGGCTCACACCAGCGCCAAGGCTTCGGCAAACAGTCCTCAACGGCGCCTAAAGGGGGGGGGGGGGGGGCACTCAGGGTCTCGGGGAGAGGGGAGGAGAGGTCAGGAAGAGACTTGATCACAGCAAAGGACCGCCGATGGCCGGATAAATGGGCAATCAACGAACCCCTGCCTCAGTCTCTACGAAGAGAGACTTGGATGACGACGAACACTTCGGCTGACACGAGAAAATCCAGGTAGAACTAAGCAGCACGCTGGGGATGATAGTAATCATTGGGCGCACTGCAGTAGTGACAAGCAGCTAGTCTTGACTGATGCGCTCTGCTCGGCAGGTCCTACTGTTGCCCCATGGGGACAATGGAGGGACCTGGAGGAGGGGAAGGCGAGACACCGCGAGGCGGCGTGTCCAGGTTGAGCTGCGAGATGTGTGTGGCCCGGGCAAGCCAGGCAGCCTGAAATTTTGACAGGGAGTTCCGCCTCTCACCAGCCCTAATCAGCCTCGACCAATCGCCGCGCGAGCGCTTGGCTCCGATGACGTAACCGGCGCTATTTGTGGCCGCTCGGCGGGGATCTCCGGACGTTTGCGGGAGTTTGCTTTCTCGCCCAGAGCGGAGCAAAGGGACGGAAGCAAATACGAAAAATGAGCCTGGAAGGCAGACGACGGACGGGAATTTCAGGGTTAGGGCGAGATGACAGAGGGGTTTGTGTGTACAACAGGCACGACAGAGACGAGTGGTCGGCAGCGATCGAGCAATAGGAGATGTGTCAGAATGAAAATCACTAGGAACCAAGTTTCCGCGATATCTCATGCAGGAAGTTAACTGCACTTCCCCATACAGAGCGGGCTGTTTCATGTTGCATTTTCCTCTTCTCTGCTCTCCTTTCTTCTCTCACTCTCTCTCGTCTTGACCTCTGATCGCTCTCTTCACAACGGTGACGTCATCTATTATAATGTCCCACCATCACCTTCTTCTGTCCCCCTGTTTGACCCACCACGTCTCCCTACGCGATTTATAAGAGGCAAATACATGGGGAAATCGTGGCCTGACACGCTCTTACTCTACCAGTTCTTGTGATTGTTTGTGATCAATGGCTTTACATAGCCTACAAAGGCTGATAAGGCCGCGAATTCCATTCATCCATGAAACTCCGTTGATCCATCCACCAACTTCCTTCTTACCCTCTGTGACAATTTGACTGATTTGGGAATATCCAAAGCGGTAAGAGGCAACACCCACACTGCAACTGCAACTGCTCATACTGTTTGAGGGTTTTCTGTCTTTCTCTGCTCAACGTGAGTTTTCTGTCTTCCACTGCTCAACGTGGGTATTCTGTCCTCCACTGCCCAACGTGGGTATTCTGTCCTCCACTGCTCAACGTGGGTATTCTGTCTTCCACTGCTCAACGTGCGTATTCTGTCTTCCACTGCTCAACGTGGGTATTCTGTCTTCCACTGCTCAACGTGCGTATTCTGTCCTCCACTGCCCAACGTGGGTATTCTGTCCTCCACTGCCCAACGTGGGTATTCTGTCCTCCACTGCCCAACGTGGGTACTCTGTCCTCCACTGCCCAACGTGGGTATTCTGTCTTCCACTGCTCAACGTGCGTATTCTGTCCTCCACTGCCTAACGTGGGTATTCTGTCCTCCACTGCCCAACGTGGGTATTCTGTCCTCCACTGCCCAACGTGGGTATTCTGTCCTCCACTGCCCAACGTGGGTATTCTGTCCTCCACTGCCCAACGTGGGTATTCTGTCTTCCACTGCCCAACGTGGGTATTCTGTCCTCCACTGCCCAACGTGGGTATTCTGCCCTCCACTGCCCAACGTGGGTATTCTGTCTTCTATTGCCCAACGTGAGTACTCTGCCCTCCACTGCCCAACGTGGGTATTCTGCCCTCCACTGCCCAACGTGGGTATACTGTCTTCTATTGCCCAACGTGGGTATACTGTCCTCCACTGCCCAACGTGGGTATTCTGTCTTCTATTGCCCAACGTGGGTATACTGTCTTCCACTGCCCAACGTGGGTATTCTGTCTTCCACTGCCCAACGTGGGTATTCTGTCCTCCACTGCCCAACGTGGGTATTCTGTCTTCTATTGCCCAACGTGGGTATTCTGTCCTCCACTGCCCAACGTGGGTATTCTGTCCTCCACTGCCCAACGTGGGTATTCTGCCCTCCACTGCCCAACGTGGGTATTCTGTCCTCCACTGCCCAACGTGGGTATTCTGCCCTCCACTGCCCAACGTGGGTATTCTGTCTTCTATTGCCCAACGTGGGTATTCTGTCCTCCACTGCCCAACGTGGGTATTCTGTCTTCTATTGCCCAACGTGGGTATTCTGTCTTCCACTGCCCAACGTGGGTATTCTGTCTTCCACTGCCCAACGTGGGTATTCTGTCCTCCACTGCCCAACGTGGGTATTCTGTCTTCTATTGCCCAACGTGGGTACTCTGTCCTCCACTGCCCAACGTGGGTATTCTGTCCTCCACTGCCCAACGTGGGTATTCTGCCCTCCACTGCCCAACGTGGGTATTCTGTCCTCCACTGCCCAACGTGGGTATTCTGTCCTCCACTGCCCAACGTGGGTATTCTGTCCTCCACTGCCCAACGTGGGTACTCTGTCCTCCACTGCCCAACGTGGGTATTCTGTCTTCTATTGCCCAACGTGGGTATTGTGTCTTCTATTGCCCAACGTGGGTATTCTGTCTTCCACTGCCCAACGTGGGTACTCTGTCCTCCACTGCCCAACGTGGGTATTCTGTCTTCTATTGCCCAACGTGGGTATTCTGTCTTCCACTGCCCAACGTGGGTATTCTGTCCTCCACTGCCCAACGTGGGTATTATGTCTTCCATTGCCCAAACACACCATTGGACTTTTCCGGTTTGCCCCTTCTCACTCATTCATGCGTGAGGGGATAATCAGCCCGCTACTGGTGAGTCAAAAGTAGCGTTTACACGAATTGATCGAGGGCGAACGTCCTCGCTACTCGACACGGAACACGCCACGGAACTGACAAACTAATTTCAGTCCATGTCTCACAGCACAAAACAATGCAAAACACTTCCGCCTTTGATTCGAGCAGCGGCCAGTCACAGTGCAGGTGTTTCCCCTGCATAAGGAGCAGGGGAAAACCCAGCCTGCGTTGCAGAGACGCAAGGAAAGCAAGGATCCTGCGAGGAATAGGCCGGTGTCAACATGGGTCAATATGTGTCAGCCATTACATCTGCAGATATGAATTTTTTCCACCTGATGACACTGACCTATTCCTCGCAAGATAATAGCTTTCATCGAGTCTATCTCCCTGTGGGTTGGGGGATAAGAATTGACTCACCTCGTCTCCCTACGCGATTTGTAAGAGGCGATTAACTAGGGACACCGTGACTTGATTTGCGTTTACTCCAAACTGTTCTAGTGATTTTCGTGCTAAATGGCCTTATATAGCATACAAACGCTGATAGGCCATAAAACACTATTCGTCCATCCATCCATCCATCCTCACATATATAGGTCGTCGCACATCATGGATGGACGGATGGATGGATGGACGGATGGATGGATGGATGGATGGATGGATGGATGGATGGATGGATGGATGGATGGATGGATGGATGGATGGATGGATGGATGGATGGATGGATGGATGGATGGATGGATGGATGGATGGATGGATGGATGGATGGATGGATGGATGGATGGATGGATGGATGGATGAATGGATTGATAGATAGTGTTTGACGGTGGGTCAATTCTTACCCCCAACCCACAGGGGGTTGGTTGGTTGGTTGGTTGGTGTTTTACGGCCTATCAGCCTTTATATGCTATGTAAGGCCATTAAGCACGAAAATCTTTAGAACAGTTTGGAGTAAATGCTAATCAAGTCACGGTGTCCCTAGTTATTCGCCTCATGCGAATCGCGTAGGAAGACGCGGTGGGTCAATTCTTACCCCGAACCCACAGGGGGATAGACGCGATGAAACAGAAACAGGCTTTGGTTCATGAAATGATTGTTTCCTCGGGTGCGCGCAAATATTTCAGTGGAATTTTCCTTGTCCAAAAATGATTGAGCTGGTTCTATTTTCCCGCCATTACTGAAATAGTTCTGCCCGTCAGCCAATGGGGACGAATGTTGCCCTCGACCGTCGCAATACCTCACACAGGTCAATACTGTCTCCATTTTTTTTCATCGGTTCTCATGCAAGACGTTTATTTGAAGAATTACTGACAAGCATACAGCGAAACCTTAGCTAGATTTCTCAAAGCTCTATGTAGAATACACCAATGGGTCATCTAAATCGCTACATTATTCAAATCGAGATGTGCGTTGACGTAGGCTACGAGTCGATGGTTGGGGCACTGGCATATGTGATACTACACATTATATGTATGTGTGTGTGTGTGTAGTGTGTAGTGTGTAGTGTGTAGTGTGTAGTGTGGTGTGTGTGTGTAGTGTGTGTGTGTGTGTGTGTGTGTGTGTGTGTAGTGTGGTGTGTGTGTGTGCATGTGTGTGTGTGTGTGTGTGTAGTGTGGTGTTAAAGTGTGTGTGTGTGCATGTGTGTGTGTGTGGCTTATCGTGTAGCCAAGTGGTTCAAGGAGTGAACAAGAAGGGCAAAGCCCATACGACTCACATGCTTGACCTTGACCTTTATATGACCTTGACCTTCAGGTGACCTTCAAGGTCAAGGTCAAACAACTAAACCTACCAATGACATCATACACAAAGAAATGCTTTACACATTTTTCCTACCAAAATACATGTGACCTTGACCCAAGGTCAAGGTCATCCAAGGTCATGCAACACAAAGCTGTTAATTCAAGACATAGGAAGCACAATGGTGCTTATTGGCACTTTCTACCATGAGATATAGTCACTTTTAGTGGTTCACTACCCCATTTTGGACACATTTCATAAGGGTCAAAGTGACCTTGACCTTGATGATATGTGACCAAATGTGTCTTATGATGAAAGTATAACATGTGCCCCACATAATTATTAAGTTTGAAACAGTTATCTTCCATAGTTCAGGGTCAAGGTCACTTCAAAATATGTATACAATCCAACTTTGAAGAGCTCCTGTGACCTTGACCTTAAAGCAAGGTCAACCAAACTGGTATCAAAAGATAGGACTTGCTTTGACCTATATACCACTTGTAGCTAAGGTCGCCATTCTCAATAACGTGGGATAAAATTGGGAAAATGTGAAAAATGACTGTTTTTGAGACCACATTTATGGCTCCTGTGACCTTGACCTTGAAGCAAGGTCAAGTCACTATGTATGTTTTTTGAGGCCTTGTCATCATACACCATCATGCCATATTTGGTGTTGATAGACTTAATAGTCTCCGAGAAAAATCCAACGTTTAAGTTTTTTACGGACGCCCGGACGGACGCCCGGACGGACGGACGCCCGGACGGACGGACGACACGGCTCAGTACATAGACTCACTTTTGCTTCGCATGTGAGTCAAAAATCAGAACAGATGGGAGCACCTAGCTGCGGTCTCTTCTGCACCCATTTCTACAGCCATTTCTACAGCCGTTTCTACACCCATTTTTACAGCCGTTTCTACACCCATTTCTACAGCCATTTCTACAGCCATTTCTACAGCCATTTTTACAGCCGTTTCTACAGCCATTTTTACACCAATTTCTGCACCCATTTCTGCACCCATTTCTACACCCGTTTCTTCAGCCGTTTCTACAGCCGTTTTTACACTCATTTCTACACCCATTTCTACAGCCGTTTTTACACCCATTTCTACACTCATTTCTACACCCATTTCACGCCTTCGTCTTAATGTTTTCCCCTGCAAGATGATCACAGCGGCAGCAACTATGATGTTATCGTCGCCCACTGACACCAAGGTTGTGCAGAAGACATATCCAACGATGGACCGAGTAACCAGCAATGGTGATGGGTGCAGTCAAGTGATTTGTTTTACAAACCAAGTTTAATCGTGTGCGAACTCCTCAGGTGAAACAACAAAACCAAATATACATGAATATGTTTCAGGGAGAGAGCCAGGGTGTTTTACGGCCTATCAGCTTTTGTAGGCTATATAAGACCATTGACCACGAAAATCACTAGAATATATTATAGAAAACCCAAATCAAGTCACGATGTCCCTATTTATTCGCCTCTTAAGAATCGCGTAGGGAGACGCGGTAAGTCAATTCTTACACTGAACCCACTGGGGTCTAGATCAGAGAAAGATAGAGAGAGTTTATGTTTCACCCTGTGTGACGGCCTTATGCAACGCGTATCAGCTATCAACACGGCATGCGCACTCGATATCCCTGCACACCGAGACACGCACTCAAAATGACTGTGTGGTTTATTTTGGGATGGATGTCGATTAATCATCAATCACCCTACATCAACGTTTAGCTTGACGTTTATTCGCTGAATACCTGAATCAGTTGCATACGTAGAAATTAACAAACGGTGCATATTAAAAACCGCTAGCTGTATTTCATCACGGCCAAGGACATCGATGACTGAATACCATCAGCTTTAAAAAAGGAGGAGGAGGAGGAGGAGGAGGAGGAGGAGAAGGAGGAGGAGAAGGAGGAGGAGGAGGAGGAGGAGGAGGAGGAGGAGGAGGAGGAGGAGGAGGAGGAGGAGGAGGAGGAGGAGGAGGAGGAGGAGGAGGAGGAGGAGGAGGAGTGCAAATGTGAGTTTAGAACGGTGGATGACAGTAAATATAAGGTAAAAACATGGACAGAAGACGATAGGGGGAGGAGAGAAGAGAGGAGAGCAAAAGTGTGGTAGGTGTTGCAGAAAGGAAAATATCTGCGAGGGTAACTTCAGAGAAGAAGATAAAATGGGAAAACTGCAGACGATGGCACTGGTGAAAAGAACGCCAGACAGATGACGTGTATATCATTCATGATACTTCCCTCTGAATTTACCTAAGTCCATTATAACGATCTCCACCTACATAATCATTTAATACAAAAAGGAAGCGTCTTCAAAAACTAAAATTGGAAGTGAAAAAAACCATTGATTAGGGCGTCGTCATCAAACGAGGAACACACACACACACACACACACACACACACACACACACACACACACACACACACACACACACACACACACACACACACACACACACACCAAACTTACCCAGTTTAGTGGACGACCGGACACTAAAGAGAGGAACCGAGTTGTAGGCAGATAAAAGAGAGACGTCGAATCAATCTCTCTCCGTTTTCCAAGGGGATGCAGGGTACGAGACTTTCCCAGTGCGGGCGAAAAGGAAACACAGAGGGCACGGGCAAACCAGAACAGTGCCCTCCCAGACCGGAAGCTCCTGCCCCACATCCGGCCCTTCCTACGTCACCAGATTGCGTCTGTCTGGAGAGACAGGGCAGAACGTGTAGACTGAAGCAGGGTGGGTGGACTGGGGACAGGGCGGGTGGAAGGTATACAGAGCTGGACACCTATCTCGGAATATCCCTGCTGACGTCAGCGCCTGCTGTTTCTAGGCGTGTGGAGACAGGCGAAGACAAACTGCTTTCGCAACGTGCGGTAGCACGAGCGTCAGGCTTCGCTATGAGGGAGAATGACTGGGGGAAGCCCCTTTGAGAATGTATGTTTTAGTTAAACAAGAGAAAGATCTTTAAAGAAAAAACAAGAAAGAACAACGAAGATCAAATATTACATCAAATTCCATCGTTCCTATAGCAACCCTCGATAGTCTATCCAGTAGATCAGCAACTACTTGGCTTAATATTGTCTAATATACACACCCCGTCCCTCCCCTCTTTACTGTGATTGGCATCGTTGATAGCTTACATAACGCTAGTGCAAAATCCCCTTTCAATCGCTCCATGAAACATGTCAAACTTCTTTGACATGTTTATTTTCCATGACAACTTTACACAGTGACAAGTCATGGCCTGTACTTTCATGCACTTCGGGTTCGGCGACAGTCTCTTGACTCACATTTTTATCTCCTGCATCAAGCGGTGTCCACTCCCATGTAGTGTCTCGTAGACAGACAGCGATGGAGGCTGTGGAGATCACAGCAACGCCTGCAAGAGGTCACTGCTCGGCCAGTAGAGTTTCTTAGTCGTCTGTACTGGACATAAAGACCGCCTCCACGTGTAGCGTGGCTCAGATCGTGCCGCGCTTGTCGCGCCACAAACTGGACGTTACCTCGGTAGCGCTCGTCAAACCCTCTGGCAAGCTGCTCGACCCCACTTTTCTCGCGGGGAGGACTTCAGTGCCTGGTGTTTGCCGAAGGACAGAGACATGCTCCAGCGCCGCAGATTCTGGGATACGACAAGACGTACCGACGATGAAGTTCATTGCTGGCTTAATTTTTTTTAAAGGTAAAGGTGTGGTTTTTTATAGCGACTTACACCCTTTGTCTGGGTCTCAAACCGCTTTACACTTTTTACCCCCTGATCACTGGGCATCTTGATCAATCCTCACTGGTCCCTCACAACAAACATAGTGACAGACATTGAAGACGCACACAGTCAGGTACCAGCGCCAACTCCGCTGCCTGGGGAGTATTCCAACCCGATGCTGGCGCTTGGTCGCATACACGGGTTAATCGCACTACATTTGCCAACATTGCCCTCACAGGTGCCCGGTTTTACTCCTGGGTGGGGAGAAGCAATGCGAGTTAAGCATCTTGCTCAAGGATGCAACTCTGGGAACCGCGCAGCTTCGAACGCCGTACCCACTGGCCGCAAGCGACTGTAGGTCCAGCGCGCTAACCACTCGGCCACATTACCCGACAACCCTCCAGCTGACAGCACGCGAAACAGCGTGTCTGTAAACTCGACACAGAATAATCAGGAAAATAACACCTGCAACTGCTCTTCTGGAAACACATCGCAAGAAACATTATAAATGTGATCTGTGTCACAGATGATGCGAACTTCATAAGAAGAAGGACATTAGTACTGAGAAGTTTCAGAGTCGTCTCTTTGAACACAATGTATCAGCAGAGATAGCAAGAGACAAGTCCTTTGCACCCATGTGGATTGCAACAAAAAGTCTCATTCGATTAAACATTCGAGCATATCTCGTTTCTTTTGTTTACGGCAATGCTCTTCGTTCCCATAAATGCCAACCTTCGTTACTTTTGACAAGCCAAACGGAATAATCTCATTTCTCTTCGAAAGAACGATTCTCATTTATCTTCTCGACAATACTCTGCCCAAAAATGACTGCAAAATACTCCACGTAAGGGTCTGCCATGAATGTTGCATGATTCTGGAGACAAGTTGTGTTCATAAATCTTGCCACTCTCCGAGGACACGACAACTAATATGCGCGTCGCAGTTGATTCGATAGCAAGACTATTTTTCACACGAACAAAACACAAATTGGTCAAGTTAACAATGTTCCATGAATATCCCATCGCACGAAGACGAAGGCAATATGTCATCTCTGACTTCGTCGCATGAATATTCATGACCAAATCACCTTGCGCGGAGGCTGCAGGCGATCTCCAGGAGGTGATGGAACAGGCTGTATAGGTGTTACGTACAGAATTTCATAATGTTTTTAGGCACAGTAATCTGGATGAAAATCTGTGCTTAGATATCTGAATGAATGTGGTTAGTTGGCCTCAGTAGAATGGATGGAAACTGATCATATAACTGGTTATAAGTAGAAAGCTGTATAGCTGAATGCATGGACAGCTTGGCTGATTGATAATTAGGCCAAAGTGTGAATCTTGCTTGTGCTTGCTGTGGTGAGTGGTTTTTCAGCAAATTATTGTAAACTTTTGAATTTGCTGCATTGAGCTGTATTTGTGTCATTCTGCATTCAGCTCCTGTATCAGCAAGATGTTTTTGATAGACTGGGCTCCAGGGTAAAGACTAGCAGCAAAATGACTAAGCTAGCGGGATGGTTTTGAACAGTGGATGTCCATATTCAAAGGTATTGATTTGTTGTTGTTGTTGGTAAAACATCTCCTAATTGTATTATTTTCCTTTTCTTGGAAGATGTTGGGTGAGAATCTTTTTGGACTTCATGAGTACTACTGTGCTAGGTTGTACAGTTTAGGAACAAGTTCGTTTTGTTAAATTACAAATGTCTACTTTGGAAACTATTGGTCTTTTGAATCTAATAGTAATTTAGTGGAGTAATTCTTGTTCATCATTCTCATTCGTTTGTTGTAAATGTAATCTATGTTATGTGTTATCCCTAAAGGTCAGATAATTTATCTGAGTGAAAAGTTGAGGAAAGTTTCACACAGGCAGAAGTTTAAGAGGACTGAATCATAATCGAGAAATGTGAAGGGGGAATACTTATTTATACTGTGTTGTATGTCAGCCATGGTGAAGATGCTGATAGCCGTCCGTCCACCAGATCGACGCCTGCATCACCTGGAGTGTCCGTGTCCATGTCCGTGTCCGCGAGAGCTGAAGATGAGGACGTGCCTTGAACGTGGAGTGGGTCTGAACGTGGGAATCATGGGAGCAGTGACGACTGCTATGAATTGGAACTAAAGTGCACTAACTGAGAACTGAACCTGGACTACGTTCGATAAGGTGAAGACGTTCTTATTATCTCCCCCCTGTGATGGAACTAACAGTTTGAAGCAGAGACGGACTCTATCCCCTATGTGTTTGTGTTGTTCGTCTTGTCCGGCCGTGTTTATCTATCATCCTGATCATATAAAGTTAGTCTGAGCTCGAGTATTTGAAACACAAGTTTGCGAAATCTGACTCATATTTTTGACTTTATTCTTTTGTATAATAAATAGTGACCCTTGGTATTCACTGTTTTTCCTTTGCCTGAGTGGTGAAAGCGAGGTTATTATCTTCTCCCTCGTCTAGGCTTTTACTGGTAATTTACTAGAAAAACGGCTGTAACAATAGGGCACAGAGAAGACCGCCAGGAGCCAGAGTGACATTTCTCTATTGTTCCTGCCTTCCTCCGCCAGAACAGCCACCTCTCATACGCTCACACTCCTACAGCGGGAAAAACACGCCAAGACGCTCCTAATGAAGACAAAACTGCACGCTTCCTGTCGCCATCGATCTCCCCCAGCGTTTGCCAGGACGCGCATTCTTAGCGACGTGTCCCAATCTCGTTGCAAGCCGTGCCAAGGACAAGACGCAGCGTGCAAACAGAGATCATAGGCAACTTCCGTCCCTCACATCAAATATTTAGAGGCGCCTGGGCTTTCTTTCACCGCGAGGGTAATAAGGTTATTAAGTGGCGGCGAGGTAGTTTATCATGGCTTCGATTGAACCATGTACAGTAGTGCAGTGTGCATAAATGTAAGCCGTTTCGACCTTGGATCTAGTGCACCGTGAAGTGATTATTTGTTCTAATAGTTGGATCGAAGATTTCTTCGAGAAATACTTCATAAATTTCATATTCCACGTTGAAGAAATGTTCCTGCAAGCATGAGAAAATCATTGCACTTACACTTCCGCATTTCTATCACACCATCCTGGTGGGTTGGAGCCTTAGTATTCCACTCTCTGAAGCACAAAATACGATCCAACTGCCTCTGCTGCATTACACCAGGAGATCTGCAAATGGATTCCTCACACTGCCTTCCCACAGGCCCTAGGCAGGCAGAAGGGTGACAGGGACGATGATTCCAAGTCTTGGGCAGGCGCCCAGTTAGGCCTGCCCAGACGCCTTCATTAAATCGGCCAGGATGCTCGTCCTCCTTCCCCTCTTCCCCCACCCACCCCCACCCCCATCCTCAGGCATTCCAGCATTCATGTCCCCTCCCTTCATCCCCACCCCCCTTCCAGTGTCCACCAGCTGTGGTTATGACAGGTCGCGGTAAATAACACGCCCTCTCCCTACGACCTGACTTCTCTATCTCGCCGAACACCAGGGACAAGATCTGAAATGTTGGCCATGGCTGACAAACCATAGAAACTCGGTACCCGAGACACCAGATTCACGTTACACCATCCACTTTCTTCGACCTTCCTTGTGTTGTTAATGCTCTTATGTGCAAGCGTCAGAGGGCAGGTCTTTAAAAAGATCTCCCTCAGAGTTATGGCGTAAAAACATAGCGATACACTCATACTTATTTGTATGTCAACACTGCAAAGTAATATTATAAGGCGAGGCGTGCTTGTTTTGTTCACATCATGCATAAATCCCTTTCGCTTTCTGGCATTACTGAACTTGTCTCGCTGCTTATGCGTGTGCTCGCGCGTGGGTGCACACGTGTGTCATGCATACAGTTAGTATATTTACATAATGGTTAATGGTGGATTTCGACTATAAACAACGTCAAGACACACGACCTTCTTCCAGTACTTTATTACCTCCGCTGACGGTACAATCCGCTCCAGCGTACGTCCGCCTCGGAATCAATCGATGCAAATCTTGTCGCGGCAAGTAAAAAACACCTTGTGATGACGCAAATCTCGAATTGCGTAGGCTGTTTAGCCTTTGCACGGTGTGTTTTATTCGAAGTAATCTTGCCGTCACAAGATTCGATCCCGGAGAGCTCGGGCAAGGCTTCCCCCTTGCTGCGGCACCCAGGGTCCGGACGAGGACCGTCTCAGGCCGTGGTCCCCTTGAAAGCCGCGCCAGGCTCCCCAAGTCTCGGGCACCCTTTCGGCAAGGCGGCAAATGGCGAAACCACCCCGGCAAATTATTCTGCCATTTCCTCCCCATTGATTCCGAGTGGGAAGACTTTAGAAGACCTCGGGGTCGTGAGAGGAATTTTCTAGACTTCCCAGCCCCGGGGTCTCGCCGGGGCGGGCGTCCAGGCGAGAGCGGGGGATGAGGTGGCCGAGACCGCGGATGCAAATGGCGTGCTTCCCCTAGGGACTTGGGCAGGCCAGTTGCGTGGCCGGCCGACGTCGGGCCGCGGCATGGCGAGAATTGGAAAGCATGCGGCCAGAGCACAAAAAACCCGGCGATCGCCTCTGCTCCGATGCAGATCACGTCCGTAATTGAAAAGAGTCGGGAAGTGGCAGCTCGAGAAAACAACGAGGGGAATTTCTATGCGAGCGATGAAGATTCATTAGCTCCTCTCAACTGCCCCGGATTCGGTGAATTATTTTCTTTCTCGCACTTCCTGATTGATTAGGTTTTTTTTTTGTCCCGACTCTTCCACAATGCAAAGGTAATAATCGACAAATCCCCCTGGCAACGCCATCAGCACAGCGCAGAATTGGTGGCCCCAGCGCCGGTGCTTTGCAGTAGTGGCTGCACGTGCAAAACGAAGACGACAGCGTCGGCTTTCCGTGCTGCGACTTTCCAGAGTCAGCCCACACAGCACGCCTGCAAGTACACTTTTCCCATCATGAAGAAGTACTTACAAAGACTGAAAAACGCATTCGACATCTCCTCTGTAGAGGCTTAGTCTACAAAAGAACAATGTGATAAAGTGTCAGACGTACGGCTTTGCACGTGAAATACTTGCTGATTCCGCACGTCGGACACATAAAACGTGTCCAAGAACGGAAACTTGACCTTGGAGTTGTCGCGGCAGACGTGACGTGCCGTACCCAGTTTCAATGGCCTCGCTGACACATCAAGTTATTTAGTCAGATAGTTTACTGAAGGAACATCCACACATGAATGCGAGAACATAGGCAGGCAGGCAGGCAGGGACGTTTATTAATGTAATTTTAAAACCTGTACATCCCTTCTTCGAAACAAGTGGTATTGTCTATTGAGAAATTGGTTCCAATTGGCTTAGGGGAATGAGAGAGAGAGAGAGAGAGAGAGAGAGAGAGAGAGAGAGAGAGAGAGAGAGAGAGAGAGAGAGAGAGAGAGCATAAACATGGACATAAAACAGATTAAGGTCTAGCGCCAACAGAGATGCAGATAAAGTGAAGAGGTCCAGATGGCTGAATTTGGCTGAGATGGAGAATAATGGATCCGTTCTGTCACTCGATGTGGCGTGGCTTAAACTCCAGCAACATGGAAACGCTCCTCATCCATTCGAATTACACTGAAGGCTCGCAGATTTCCTGCGGCAACATCTTGCAGTCCCGCTTCCTGCAACAGATTCTCTCCACAGCCCCGGCAAAAAGGATGCCCTGTCACCTTGCATGGGTTTCCAGTATTAGTCACAGAAGAAGGAAAAGTCGGGCTTTTACGTGCATACCGATGAAAGACAATACCACTTCCAACAATTGAAGAGAAAGAGCACAACGAGAGTTTAGAGGCGCAGTTCGTGCCAAGTCGTAGAAAATGACAGAAAGCAGAGCAGTGTGTTACAAGTTGTGTATCTCAAGCTTCTTGATCTTTTACATAAAGACACTCCTTGGAGAGAAAAAAAACGTGGTCCAGAGCTTGATGGCGAGTGGGCGCAGCCAAGTTAAACTAGCAGGAACAGTGTAGAGTTCAACATTTCTCTCCCTGCTAACGGAAAAATGAACTTCGTATAAAGTTTCCTTCGGATCAATTTCAGACAAGAAGAACGTACGTGTTCCTCATTTTCCTCATTGTGAAAATGAATGAATGGATAATGAATAAATGAATGAATGAATGAATGATGAATGAATGAATGAATGAATGGACGAATAATTACTGGCCTAATAGTTTTGAAGACTATGTAACTCTTTAGGCCAAAAGAGAAAATAGTTGTGGTTACGGTAATGTGGCCAGAAAAAGGTTGGCCTAACATTTTTTTAATAGAAGAGACCAGATTGAACATAAATCACAACTTATATTCGCTGAACACTGATAAAAACACACTTAAATATGGGATTCCCCGAGTGCTTACTAGACAGAGAAGATGGGACGGCACACAGCACGTTGGTTACCATCCATTTATTTTTCCATTTTTCACCTTTTTGGGGGCACGATCAAAGGAAAAGAAAATATGAGTCAGCG
>JAWQFJ010011366.1:0-7500 GCA_034096865.1 Theodoxus fluviatilis
TCAGGACAGACAGATCTGAGTCGATGAGCTCGCCGACTCTTCCCAAGGGACACGTGGAATTCGCTCTGTAGATGCCTACGATGTTTTACGACCTCAGTACCGCGAAACTCCATTCTGCCTCCATCTCTACCTCCCTTCCCATTTTGTGGTTTTTACCTCCCTTCCTGATTCCGTGCAATCCAAAAATGAGAATGAATATGATTTTGATACTCAAATGGAATACCGATGCATTAGTTCCAAGCTCTTTCGTTTTCAAAGGAGCACGCACGCGCGAACACAGATGCATATCGACATAAATTGTATCGCAAGCGTTCATCGGTTCATATCGAGTAAAGTCGTGGAGATCATGGAGCAAGGGAGGCAACTCTTTCCAGTTCCCACAAGAGCTTTTATAAGGTAATGCAAGGCGTTTTGACGGTGAGGAAGAGCAATTTAAAAAGATGGTATACGGATAACAGGACAAAAGTGATGACAGAGACGGCGGCAACGAAAATGGAACGGAGGAGTAGGAAGAGGAAGAAGAAGAAAGGAGTAGGAAGAAGAAGAAGAAAGAAGTATGAAGGAGGAGGAGTAGGAAGGAGGAGGAGTAGGAAGGAGGAGGAGGAGGAGGAGGAGGAGGAGGAGGAGGAGGAGGAGGAGGAGGAGGAGGAGGAGGAGGAGGAGGAGGAGGAGGAGGGGAGGTGGGGGAGGGAGTGGTGGAGGAGGAGGAGGAGGAGGAGGAGGAGGAGGAGGAGGAGGAGGAGGAGGAGGAGGAGGAGGAGGAGGAGGGAGGGGGAGGGGGTAGGAGGGGGAGGAGGGGAAGGAGGAGGAGGAGGAGGAGGAGGAGGAGGAGGAGGAGGAGGAGGAGGAGGAGAAGGAGGAGGAGGAGCAAGAGGAGGAGCAAGAGGAGGAGCAGGAGGAGGAGCAGGAGGAGGAGCAGGAGGAGCAGGAGGAGGAGGAGGAGGAGGAGGAGGAAGATCAAGAGGAAGAGCAAGAGGAGGAGCAGGAGGAGGAGGAAGAGCAAGAGGAAGAGCAAGAGGAGGAGCAGGAGGAAGAGCAGGAGGAGGAGGAGCAGGAGGAGGAGGAGAAGGAGGAGGAGGAGGAGGAGGAGAAGGAGGAGGAGGAGGAGCAGGAGGAGCAGGAGCAGGAACAGGAGGAGGAGGAGGAGGAGGAGGAGGAGGAGGAGGAGCAGGAGGAGCAGGAGCAGGAACAGGAGGAGGAGGAGGAGCAGGAGGAGGAAGTCCACAGCAGGATAAAGGGAAAGCACTGAATGAAGGAAGAGAAGGAGGAGGAAAGAGAGGAAGGGCAAAACGATAGGCGACAGAACAGAAACAATAAGAAACAATACCTGGACAGAGGCATCACCAGCAAGGAAAAGTATGGAACTGGTTGCGTAAAGACACGAGAGACTACATAAATGAAAGACTGGACGTTCAGGAACAGAATTAGAGATGCAAGCTACATTGCAAAGCTTTCAAAGCCGTTGCTCTTCTCACATCCACTAACACTAATCCCAGCAGGTTACTATTTTTAAATGCTGCTGTTCGCCATAAAACGTATGCTTGCTCCGCTGCTTCTCCCAACGCAGTTGTCATGTCGTACAGAACTTAACTCCTCACACGCGTTAAGGAAAGACTTAGCAGCGGGAATATATATCATGTTTTAGGAACTACTTAGAAGAGCAGTTGCCCCGGGAAGAAAGAAACTCCTGATAGGCGCATTGCCAACAGGACGGTCTTCAGAGAAAGAAACCCCTACAACAAGTGTTTCGGCCCTATAACTTCCTGACACTCTCGGGGTGGGGGTGCGTGGGCCACACCTGGTCATGAGGAGTTGCATCACATTACAGTCTCGTGAAGATTCACGAGACTGTCGTGAACACCTAATCCCCGTTTTGGTTCTTCTGTTGCACTGAAGGCGAAGAAACGTGATTTTTTTTAATGGAACAGCAGAAGTGTGCCAGCTGAATATGACTGACAACATTGAGAGGTAAATCTGAAAACAAAAGAGAAAATGTTCTGAAAAGTAAGATGTCTGTTCACATTAGACCATATAGTCATCTGAAGAATCAGACGTTTTAAAATAATAAATCTCCAGCAATGAACATGTCTTGCGTAAATAGGAGTTACACACGTTGATGAATAAAATGTAATGAGCAAGGAAAGAACAAAAAAGAAGAAGAAATAGCAACGAGAAATGACAAGTCAGAACAAGACAAGAGGAAAACCTCATGTCTCCTTCAGTGACATTATAGTCCTCCTCGGCGAGAATGCATGTAGTATCATCAACAAGGAGTTAGAAGCAAACGAGAATACCTTGAATTCATGCACTTCAGCAGTCCTCTCCCTCACCAGCAGTTCTGGTCAATTGATAACATCGACACTTCTTCCAGGCTACACTCAATCATAAAGATTTCAATCCGTAGCTTGGCATGCACAACGTTATTCGTTCGAGAATTCATTTATTTGTTTGTTTGTGTGTTTGACCACCTGTCCATTTATTCGTTCATCCTTTCATTCATATGGTCCTCTGTTCGTTCAATGGAACGTTGGTACATTCACTCACTCATTTGCTCGCTTGTCAATTCCATCTTTCCTTCCTTTCTCAGTTCATTCATATATTCGTTCGTTCCTGTACTCATTTAATGATTCGATTCATTTGTAAGCTTAACATTTCTTTCCATTGTTATTAATGGTTCCTTCGTTTGTTCATCCATCCATCCACCAAATATTCATTCACCCTTCCATTCATTTATTCAATGATTGTTTTCGTTCAGTCGTTCATTTAATCATTAATCCATTCATCATGCATTCACGAATTCATTCATTCATGCATTTGTTCGTTCATTTATTCATTTGTTTATTCTTCCGTTCGTTCATGCATTCATTCATGCATACCTTCGTTCCTTTGTTCTTTTGGTTTTTTTCGTTTTCTAGTTCACTTACTGCATCCCATCTCTTGAATAGACAGCTGCAGGTCGGGGCATGGGAGTGTGGATGACAAAGAGGTCATGCAAGTCCGGGAACTGTGCACAGAGAGCGAAGCCGGGTCAGCCGCAGTGGTGCCCCCTGGCCTCCCCCCACAGCCTGCAGTGCGCAGCGTGACGGCAGGCGATGCAGAGATAAAACGATTCCCACCCCTGACCATAATCAAGGTGAAATGAATGCCCGCCAACCAGCCTCTGCAGCACGTGCTCCCAGTCCGAACCTCGAACATTAATCCCGTCGCCATTAATATTGTACAGCGAGGCAGTAGGGGCCCCATGCGTGCACTAATGGGGACATTGACAACCCCGAGTCTGGCGATCAAAGTGGGCGCCGATCATCAGGATGACATCAGAGAGGTCGTATCGACCCCGGCGCCTTTGATCTGCCGCTGATAAGCATCGGAAAGCACTTCGTCAAAAGAGGAGGATGAATTTGAAATATCTCGGCTCCCGCGGGCTTTATTCCGTGTTCTTTGGCATCTGTTGCAATTTTCATGCAAAGACCGGCTCCTTCCGAGCGATTTACTCCAACATGGTGTCACTGGTGTTGCGTGGAGCGGCCCAGAGGACATGCCATGTTGCACTGAAGCCTGATTGACTCATGCAGTGATTGTGTAGAGATAATCCCTCCCTCCAGCCCATGTCGTCTCACCTTGTTGCCCGGAAAGAGCACCCACAGAGGCATTCGTGCTTCCTCACGTCATAGGACTGGCAAACCTCACAGAACCCCACACAAACTCAAAGTGCATAAACCCACCATTGTAGACTGCGATAAACCACCGCTATTTTTCTGCAAGGTACCCATAGAGGTCTTCGATTTCCTCATGCTGGCACTACAAGCCCATTTTCATCGCTGTATTGACCGATCGCCGGCCTATGGCTCAGCACTTGTTCGCGTGCATGCACGTGTCCTATTCGGGCCCGTTTTGCAGAGCTGAAACTGTATAGTCTCAGACACCTTGGTATTGGTTATTGTCTTCAAGGTAGACACTAAGTTCTCGTGTTTGCAAACGTGTACCAGTCTGCATCACTTCGTGGCAACAAGATGTACTGCGTTTCTAAATTTGATGTTTGAAACTTGCAAATGGTGACTTACTTACACGAAACATGTTTGTAATCATGATAGTGCTCACTGTGTCATCAGTCTGCTCTGAAATAGACCATGGTTATCATTTATCTGGATTGAAGACAAATGGAATGAAAGTAGTAAACAGTACAACGTGGATGCAATACGCTTTTTGTAATAAAGAAAAGCGCCTCACTTAACCCAACGTGTAAGTACATATGATAGAAGCTAATTTCTATTTCTGAAAAAGGAAGTGATGGGATGACTTGTCTTTGAAATGTTTTACCGAACAATAAATCGAGTAATAAGAATATACTGCAACCCAGGATTGGTTGAACGTGCCTCGCAGTTGAGTGATCTGTTACTTCGTTTTTTGTGTTTTTGTCCTGAGGAAGAGTGTAACACTCGAAGCGTTGTCCATTTTGTCTCGTCTCACATGCCCGGACTATAAATTTGGTTAAAATCACTCCAAAACAATTCCGTGGTATTTCAAATAAATATTACAGGATCCGACTTTAAACTGAAGTTAAGATACATACGTATACAATATTGGTTCATTCCTCCTCGCACTGCATTTGCAAAGCTCATTAATTTTGCCAAAGGTTGCGTTGCCTCGAACACATTTACCAGCGTTCACGTTTCTCCCTACCCCACTCCTTCACTCGCTCTGTCAGTCTTACAGCTCTGCTTCAGAACCTTTGCGCTTTTCTTGCTCATTTGCCATGTCTTGATGTCTTTTGTTATCTTAGACCCCAACATTGCATTGCTTTCGTTCTTCCATTTCGTAGTTTAAATGCATTGATATTCCTGCGCGTGTAAGTATTGTCCAGTTACTTCTCACAGATTCTGGCGTTTTTCCCATTAATAGTCTCTCTCTCTCTCTCTCTCTCTCTCTCTCTCTCTCTCTCTCTCTCTCTCTCTCTCTCCCTCCCTCCCTCCCTCCCTCCCTCCCTCCCTCCCTCCCTCCCTCTCTCTCTCTCTCTCTCTCTCTCTCTCTCTCTCTCTCTCTCTCTCTCTCTCTCTCTCGCTCGCTCTCTTTCTCTCTCTCTCTCTGCACCTTTCCTTCGTATAAGTTTAAATGAAATACATGTATGTGGACCTGGATATACACTGAAAATGCTAAACCCTTTGGCTATCATGCAACATTCGTCTGTTGTCAACGTGTCCCATTATTGAATATCAGAGTAACGTGTATAAGAAGGGACAATTTAAGTCGTCGTCATGTTATTGATATCTACGAAACAATAGAACACCACCAACAACATTGAATCAGTGAGCTACCTCTCACTTAGAGTGATGATAACAAGGAATGATGTCTCAAGGTAAAAATAATAGAAAAGACATGTTCTGTACTGTTGCGTTACACACACTTACATAGACGTATGTTTTATGATACAGGTCCATGCTCCATCGGTAAATCCTGTCCTTTCACTCGTTGGCTCGCCTTTGTATGCATGTGTTGTGAAGGTTCTGGGTCGTGCGAGAGGATCGCAGCCCGGTCGGTTTGTTTATATCGGTCAGTCATTGCCCTGGCACCCGGTCGAGTCGGGCTAAATTTGTCTTGTTGTGTCACGTGACGTCAGTCGATTTCCAGCTCGATCGTGAGCGAGAATATGCAGCTTGATTCGCAAAAGCTCTGGAACCTGGTGATAGGTATATAAGGCGCGACAAAGCGAGAGACAGACGTAGACACGAGCAGCAGATATGACAGAGTTAAGGTGAGAGCTTAAGTAGAGGATAAACGAGTCCTCCTTTGTAGGCCTAAGGAGTGAGTCCTCTGCGGCACTGCGCATAGAGTGAAGTTGTTACGACGATTACTGTTTACTGATTTTCACCGCTGTGTAGCGCTCAGTGCGTGAATAAAGTTTATCGAAAACGACTACCAGCGTTTGAAACTTTTACTTCCCAGCGCAAGCTAGGAGAACCCCCGTACAACAAGATAGAGTGCAACACATGCGTCTGTCTTTTATGCTTGCTTACTTGTACACGAGCGCGATTACCTCTCAGTTCGATGGTGTAAAAAGGAAACCCTTCAAAGTTATACCGCGTTAAAAATTAAAGGTACAAAGACCCTGCCTGGGCAAAGCCTGTAAATATCTGGGAGCGCTTTCCAGTCCATGCCCATCTGCCCGAGTGCAGCACCGACTGACTCTGCACACGACTGCCGGAAAAACGCCCATTTATTCTCTAGGCCACCTCGGATGAAAGCGTGCTGGGGGACTGGCAGCCCAAACATTTAGCGCGGACTCGAGTGGTTCGGGAAGTCTTTTCATGACACGAGAGTGCCGGCACGGAGCTGCGGACGACATTCCGTTCTGCTCCGAGTCAGCGCGAGCAGAAAACAAGTCCAAAGTGCCTCGGTCGACAAAAAAGGATGCGATGCGAGCACCGAGCCAAGTCGTGGAGCTCAGGAAATGAGAGGCGGTGCCGGTGTGAGAGAAGAAAGTTTGGGACAAAGAGGCCGGGGACCCCAAGCAAAGTGGGATGGAGGTCGTTAGCTGGTTGCATAGAAACAGTTTCGGTGCTTAGTGGAAAGTAAATGCATGGAGACCATGAGGAAACTGGGAAGATATAGGAAGTAGCGGAGGAGGAGGAGGAGGAGGAGGAACACACACGCACAGAGAGAGAGAGAGAGAGAGAGAGAGAGAGAGAGAGAGAGAGAGAGAGAGAGAGAGAGAGAGAGAGAGAGAGAGAGAGAGAGAGAGAGAAGCAGTTACTATGCAGAAGAGAAACGTCAGACTCTGTGAGTACCGTAATTTTCGGACTACAAGGCGCTACTGAATATAAGGCGCACCCCCTAAAAAAACACACAAAAAAACACGTTTCAATCATACATAGGGCGCTACCACATATAAGGCGATACATCAAAACACATACTTAACAAACAGAAAAGAAATGAGCACGGTGCGGAAACCAACCATTGAATCTAATCCAACAAACAGGAGAAAGAACGAAAGTAAACAAGGAGACGTTGAAAAAGCATCAGAACCATTCAAAAAGTAAATTAATATCACGTCATTTGAGAAGAAATCTCGAGCTGTGGGTGCTGTGTTTTTTTTAAGTCGTTTGAAATCTATTTCAGTCATACTTAAGACGCAACCGAATACAAGACGCATGTCCGAAAATCTTAGAAAAAAGTATCGCCTTATAGTCCGAAAATTACGGTAGTAACTGGACAATGTTCATCCATCCAGGAAGATCAATGCATTGAAAAAACGAAATGGAAGTACGAAGGCAAGGCAATGTTAGAGCATAAGCTAAAAAAAGGCATGAAGACTTGTGAAAGGAACAAACAAATGGCAAAGACGTTGAAATGGAGACGCAGGAATGAAGGTCACAGAGAATCTCCATGAAACAATGCAATGCTAAATGGCAAGATATGCGAGAAGAATATGAGAGATAACTGAACTGAACCGCTGGGAGCGGTGGCACGCTCCTGTAATCCAGCTGTCTTCCTGGAGGCCTGAGG